>OVBB01000552.1:0-21780 GCA_900406415.1 Isatis lusitanica
AAATTATAATAATTCATTTTCTAAAAATAATAATCTTTTATCGTTTAGAAATTTTTTTCAAAACAATAAAAGTTTCTAGAGATTGCTTCAATGGATATTTGAAAGATCTTTTGTTGGTGTTTAATTTCATTTTATATGGGTTTTAATCTCAAAATTTTTAGATTTTAAATTGTCATATCAACTTTTAATCTCAAAATTTAAATATATAAATCATGTAATGCGGGTTATCAATTATAGACTTCAAATATTTCATTTTTATCTGCGTATCACGCGGGTCTTAATCTAGTATTATAATAAAATAGCTTTTTATGAAAAATTAAATTCTAAAATAGTTGATAAACTAGATCCAAATTAACTTGATTTACTAAAAGAAAAACTATTAATTTAAATAACATATTGATATTAGAGAAAGAGAGAAAAAAATATAGAAAGAACAAAAATTTCTATTATATAAAATAATTAAAAGCAAATATATAATTGGTAGAAAAGAAAAAGAATAAAAAGTATAAAGTATTGACAAAAAAATTAAGAAAATATCAGATATTGATAGAGGAAGAAAAAGAATAGGAAAACAGAAGAAACATAAAAAAAAAAAAATTGTGAGGGAATCGAACACGTCCAGTATATGATTATTAATGTCATCATAAATCAATTGACCTAATGAATAAATGGTGTTACTTATTACGTCTTAGAAATACTTTGTAACTAGTATGGGGCACGTGCCCCGATTATCACAACGTAGCCTTGTACCATTTTATTATTCTCTCTTGATAACTTGAAACATTTTAGCATAATATACCTAACAGTTCTACAATGATGACAAACAAGTGGAAAAATCCGTCGAGGTGCACTCTTGTTGTTTAACCAATGTTTATTTGTTACTGTAAAACAGTATTTTTGTTGTTTTGTTTTCTATGCTTGATCTTCAAGACTTTTTGCGAATTGAAGTTCTTATGGATCATTGCCATTGCCATTGCCATTGCTTATTGCAATATTCTTTACTTATTGGGCTAGGCAAGAGGGGACCAATTTTGGATCAACAACATGACCATTTCCTTTTTACTTATTTATTGAAGATCAGTTTAATTTATTGATGATAATAATTGAACAGAATCCTGTAATAAATTTCATCCAACAATATTTTCTCTTTCTGGTGAAAAAAAATCCTCAACAAGATCCAATTTTTCTGGTTTTTTCCCTAGAAACATCCGATAACAAGAAAACAAAAAAAAAGCAAAAAAGATCAAGAAAGAAGCTTCTACTAACCAATTCTACTAAATCAGTTGATTAATAATTAAACTGATAGAACCATTTTTGGCACTTTCTACCGTAAAATAATGTCACAGAGCGCAAACTGCATATAATAACAAATCTCGCAACAGAGAATCAAAAGGAAAAGAAAAAAAGCTTCGAACTTTATAACTTTCATGGAGATGAAGAAGTCGCCTTCAACCCCAGGATCGCAGCGCACGTTAGCGGCTGCGCGGGAATCCTGAGGCAGCTCAACGAGCCGCCGGGAATCGCCGAACAGTCCGGCTGCGGGCGCTGATAACCCTTGCCGGGAATACAGTTTCCGGTGAAATCGAAGCCGGCGCTGACTCTCGAGCACTCGGAGCTAAACCCGGAGAAGAAATTGAAAGCAACGGTGAGGTTTATGAGATTCCTCAAAGAGCAGACCAAATCGGGGAGATCGCCGGAGAATTTGTTGTGGGCGAGGTTCAGAACTTCGATCTCCGACAAGCAAGAGATCGTGTCGGGGACATGACCCATCAAGGAATTGAAACTAACATCAAAGACTTCAATGTCGGAGAACAATCCGACCGATTCCGGTATACATCCGGTTAACTGGTTATTCAAGAAGAGAACCTCCTTCAGTTTCGAACCGGAGATGCCGAAACTCGTCGGGATTTCGCCGGAGAGTTTGTTGTTGGCCAGGTTAATCACCGACGCAGATGAGTACCCGAGGTTCCGGGGGATCTCTCCGGTGAACTGGTTGTTGTTGAGGAGGATCGCGTCTAACTGTTTGTTGAAGAGGCTTTCAGGAATCGAACCGGTGAAGCTGTTGAACCGGAGATCGAGGTAGACGAGGTTTGGGATGTACACTGTGACTTGAGGGAAAGACCCTGAGAATCTGTTGTTGCTGAGATCGAGTTCTTGAAGAGAATCTAAGGCTCTGAAAGAATCTGGGATTTGGCCGGAGAGCCTGTTGCTGTTGAGATGGAGGATGGTTAAATCTGAGAGAAGCGAGAGGTCTTTGACAAGGCTGCCTTTGAGATTCGCCTTGTTTAGATCTATTGCGATCACGGAAGAGCCGGAACAGAATATCCCTTTGTAAGAACAGACATCTTCACCAACCCATGTCTTAAGAACACCAGATGGGTCCTCTGTAATGGCGGACTTCCAGGATTGAAGAGCCTTGTAAGCTGCATTTGTCTGTTGCTTCGGAGCCGAGCCAGGGTCGGAGTTAGGGTTTCCGCCGCCGCCGCCGACCCAAACGCCACCGTCGCCGATTCCGACTCCAACTCCAATGCCGTAGTCTCCAACGCATATGCCTAGAAACAGAAACAAACTCAGTAGATAATGAATAAAGTTGTTGCCTTTCTTCTTCCTCATCATTTCTTCTTCTTAATTTGAGACTGAACCAAACTCAAGAAGCTTTGATTGGAAAGTTGCTGTCTTTGGTTTTTTTTGGGGAATGTTGAAACTTGGAAAGAGAAAGAAGATGAGATGATTTTGTTGAGGTTTCTTTACAATACAAAGTGTGGTTGAAGCAATTGATTAATGATGAGTGAGTAAGGCTTTTGTGGGGGCAGAGGTTTTATGGACATTTGCTTCTGAGTTACTGTTTTGTTTTCAACATTTTTATCAAAGGCCTCGTGCTCTTATTCGAAAGAGATATACTTTCGCTGGAATACAATACTCAATGACATTTACTAAACATGCTTAGCTCGCGGGGAGTCATAAGCTATGACGTAGGTATGACCCCAACAAAATGTAGCATTGTGGTTTGTGTCTGATAACGTTGACGTGCGATATTCAACAGTACTGTTGTAGTAGAATCTACTAGGGTTGAATTTTCAAGTAATCCGGTTTGGTTAGATCGGTTAATACAGTTTTTTTTTCGGTATTGGTTAATTCAGTTTTTGGGAGATTTGTTCCTTTTTTTATTAACTCTACAGAAACGAATTGGAATAAAATGTGCTTATGTTTAATTCAGTTATTGAGTAATTCAGATTTTAATTTTTAAAACCAAAAATATCTGAATTTTTATATTATAGTTCAATCCAGTTATGATTAAGTAAATTTGGTTAATTCCATTTTTTTGGTTCGATGTTTTATATAGATTTTATAAAAAAATTATGATTCAATATGTTTTTTTAGAAGAAAAAAATAGATTGTTTTTTAAAGAAAAACTAATAAGTTTGGATGAAAAAAAAAGCGGAATAAACCAAAACTCAAATCAATTTTAGTATTTTGCTCTGCGGTTAAAATCAAATAACCCAACTGAAACCAAAAAACTAAAATATCTCCATTCGGTTCTATTTATAAACTACGATCCAAATTTTAATGGCAAGCCGAGAATAAGCTACAATTCAAAATCATCTTCACACTCAGTTTTTTTTTTTTTTTTCTATGTATATATTTTTGGGTCAAATAAGATAGTGAATGTTAACGTAATAATAGTATTTCCACTGCCTTTCCTATTTCATATTAGTTATCAGTCATATCAGTTAATTGCCTTTTCCTTTATTCCACCAAGAATGTGAAGAAGTTTAGTGAACCACTGTTATTGTCACCGACGTCAAAATAAACACTGTTGCGAATTGTGAACAATTTGATAGATAGAAAATAATAAAAACGACAAATTATACCATATAGTCGTTTACTAATAAAGGTAAATACATAAATCTTAAGAGGCTCCTGAGTGTGAAATGTAGAGATTGTGTTGACTTTGATCGCCTCACATGGAGGGGGACACACCAATAGATTTTGGGATGAGTCATCCATTTTTCATATAGAAAAAATTATCAAAATAAATGGTATTAAATATATATAATAATTTTTCACCCATGATATTATGTCTCTTTAGTAGATATATTATGAATACTTCATTTCTTATTATACTGTGTTACCAATCGAAATCTATTAATCACAAATCATATATGCATCTCCCTTTATTCAATTCACATAACATAAATAGTTTATTAGATATCTCCTTTGCTCATGTCGAAAAATACAAAATGGAAGTGCAACTTGGAGTTTGACTCGGAGGTAACGCAAAACCAGAAGTCAAATTTACTAATAGTATACGTTTAGAATAATAAACATTGAATGTCATCCACACAGCTATCGACGATATTTAACAAGAAGACAATGTTAATAAATATAAGGATAGATATTAAAATACTTGAATGTAGCTAATGGACAAACAATCGTATGTCTCTTATATCTGGGTACCCAACTAATGTCTCAAAATGAAAACAAAAGAATGTTCAGAAAAACAAATATTGTTAAGAAAAAAAAAAAAAAAAGTATTTGAATCTAGCATGAGGACATGCAATCATATGAATCTTATGTTTGGATATCCAAGCAGCCAGCTCACTATCTCTAAATAAATACAAGAGAAGTATTGTTGATAACGAAATTTGATATTATAAAAATAATACAAAATAAATGTCGATATTACTAATGTTTAATAGATTTGGTCCCCTAGTGTTTTTGTGTGATGTTTACATATTAATAAATAGGTTTGGTTATAACGCACTCAAGATTAAAAGTATAATGAAGAAGTAATTAAGCAACTGCAACAACAACAAAAAAGTAGAAAACAAACAAGCAACAAAAGAAAGCAGTCAAAGGATCAAAGATTTAGCTAATATCGTCATTCTTATTTGCACTTCTTCTTCACCTTAATATTAAATGCTGCACATGCAAAAGAAACAACAAGAAAAAAGGAGAGAAATATCCCATAATTAAAAAAAAATATGTAATTAAAAGATTAACCAAGAAAAAGTAAACTAAGAAAATTACTAATTTATTTTAAAATAATAAAGAAATACGTGTTTTTTTTTTACTGATATAAAGAAATACCCGTTACAATCAAATTTTGGACCTACGGGTGCAAATAAGGTAATAATACCACACAACTGAGGCGAAGTGACAAACTTGCTGGGATCAGCTGTAGTCATTACTTGCTTCAGTTAACAAACATATGCACACAAAAAAAAAACATATGCACATAACTTTACGATCTACAAACGTTTTAACAGCAAGATTCACGTTGTCTAAAGCCTTTGCAGCATCCTGGTGTCGGATTAACACCTGGAAAAGCATAAAGATACGCCAAACACGCTTTTAAAGCATTTGTTGCGAAGTTAAAATGGTGATCACAACGACACAAGCTGTTAGGACTGTTTTGCTCATTGCTGTTTAATTACAAAAAAAAATACTTCTCTAACCACTTTTTGGTGAGCATTATTACCATAGTGACTCAGTCTTCGGGTACTACTTCTGCAAGTTACTCTTAAAGAATATCATAAACTGTTTTTGGTATCGACTGTTGTAGATATTATCTTTAAATGAATATTTATTCAATTTAGATCCTTAATTAACATAAAAAAATGATTGGTGAGAAGCGTATCTGAAAGCGATGAAGTAAAGCAAAAGAGTCCACAAATGAGTTTCCCACTGATGATTTTTTTTCTCTTCATCACTAATTATGAGTTTATTTTCTTTCTTCTGTTTGACTTTCGAGTGCACATTATCAATCATACGAAACACATTTTCTAAATCTTTATTGCATGCGCCATCTATAGCATTCATACGAAACAAAAAGAGCTTTATCGTTCGTTACTCCATGTTCTAGTGGATCGCTTTTGAAGACAAAACACTTGTGGTATAGCCTTGTCGACATTATATTTTATACGCTGAAACAAAACCAAAAGACATTGTAACCAAATACATTGATTATTAAACATATATTCAGTCGTTTGTTTTTCTATTTCAAAAGTTCTAGTCTAACCCAAAACCAAACTGATATTTAAAAACCGAACCAAAACATAGAACCTACTAACCAGACGTACGATCCTAAATATGGGTCAAATCGAACATATAAACATATGATAATTTCGCCAGAAAAAAATGTTAAAGAAGTGTTGAAAACTTTTATATCTTAAGCTCTATAAATTCGTTGGTCATCATAAATGTAACACAAAAAGGTCACTGAGATTCCACATTTCTTCTCTCTAAAGTTACATCTTCAAACCTGTTCATGCTGCAACATATTAGAACTAACAGAGATTTTCATGAGATTTCATAAAATAGCATAGATAAATGTTGGTTAGGACTTGTTGGGTCTTTTTATTAGTGGGCTAAGCTAAACTTTCGCTAAGGCCTGCTTATATATGGGCCGATACATAAACGTTCTTTTCTGAAAATACATTTTAAAATAAAAATTTTGATAAGGAAAAAAAAATAAAAAAAAGTCACGACGTGTGACGTGTGTCCTCAAGAAGAAGTAAAAAAAGTCGAAAGATCTGAAGAAAAAAAAAAGCGGAGAGGAACGAAGAAGAAGCTTGGGAAGATGGGAATAAGGTTCATATTGATGGTGAACAAGCAAGGCCAGACTCGTCTTGCTCAGTACTACGAGTGGCTCACTCTCGAGGAACGTCGAGCTCTCGAAGGCGAGATCGTTCGTAAATGCCTCGCCCGCAACGACCAGCAGGTAAAACCACCTCCTTCCAATTCCAGTTCCAATTCGATCAGATCGATCGCGATTTTGGTTCAGATTGATCTCGATTTCGATCGTAATTAGCTCTTCTCAATTCCTCGAATTGGCTTTAGCTTCAGCTTTAGAATTGGTAACTAATTTGGATCCGGTTTCTTTTGCGGTGGTTGAGGTGAATCGATAATTCTTAAAACAATTGGAACCAAACTTGTTGTAGATGTTTCATGTCTTGTTCTTGCCACGTAAGATTAGGTTTCGAGTGTTCCTTGTTTCGTATTCTCTAAGAATCTGTTGTGCATTGGCTCTAGTGTTCATTTGTGGAGCATCGGAACTACAAGATCGTCTACAGGCGTTACGCATCTCTGTTTTTCATGGTTGGTGTTGATGACGATGAAGTAAGTTTACCTCTCTGTTTCCTCATGAGCTGCAAAAAGACAGAATGATTTCGTTCATCCATCTCTGAAATTGTTTTGCTTCTTGTATCAAATTACTGAATCACGCTTTTTTTTGTTTCTCTCCTTCTTGTCCTAGAACGAGCTGGCGATTCTAGAGTTCATACATCTTCTGGTTGAGACTATGGACAAGCATTTTGGAAACGTGGTAAGTTCTTTCGGTTCTTACTAGTCTCGAATGATAATAGGCTTTGTCTTGTTTTTTTTGTGTTTCGTCTTTGGGATCCGTGAGTTTTGTGTGTGTGTGTGTGGAAATTCATGCAGTGTGAGCTTGACATTATGTTCCATCTGGAGAAAGCTCATTTCATGCTGGAGGAAATGGTGATGAATGGTTGCATCGTGGAGACGAGCAAAGCCAACATACTTTCACCTATACAACTTATGGACAAAGCCCACTAGTTCAGGAGGCTTGTTTGTTTCCATTTCATTACAACTCTTGGACAACTTCTTGTATTATTATTACTTCACTCTTTTGTCCAAAACAACTTGCTTTGAATGGCAGTGGTTACTGGTTACAAGATGTTAGAATTCATTCTCTTTAGATTCCAAATCTGTTGGGGTTTATCCATCTCCATCCACCAGAATTACATTAATACATTTAAACCTCACGCCTCATGATTGGAATCTAACAAATTAATGAAATATTCAAGAATATTAAGAGATTAGTTTTTTAAATAATTTAATATATTTTAAACATTTTTATAATATAGTAAAATAAAAAAGTATATATATTTAATAATGTGGAATTTCTTATCATGGATAAAATTAGGATTTGGAAATTTTTTGAACGGCAATTTATATAATATTTGATTTTCAATGTAGCTATGCATTTTTTTATATAAAAAAGTGATTTTGAGTTTTCTTCATAACAAATCATAGTTCTATTTGTTTTTTTTTTGCCAAAAGTATGATTCATTATTTTTATATAAAAAACATGATTATACATTACTTTATACACATAATTTTTTAAAATCATAAGATTGATTTTTATTTCAAAAACATAAACTCATATTTTTTGCTAAAAGTAATATATATTTTCTACTAATATAAATTTTGAAATAAGTATTAAAGATAAGATGATAGATAGGCAGCTAAAAAATTTCCCTAAATCAGCGCGAAGAGTTTTCTCCTTCCTAAATATTTTGTTTTGAATTTTGCAATGTTCTTAAAATTCACTCGTCCATTCCTTTTACGGTCAATTTTTCATTATATAAAAAATTTAAGCATTATCCAAATAAATATTATCTGAGTTAGAATATAAATACATATTTATATTTTATCAGCAACCGATTTGAAGGATCTGGAATAAACAAAACTTATGAATGGAATTAAATTTCTTGAAGTGTAAAGATATGTTGAGTTGATACGACGATCTAATTTTTTTAGAATGGGAACTTGTGTTTATTGTTACGAGATGTTGAATGATAATATGAAAAAACGTTCATGATTTGTACAATGTCATACTTAGGTTCACAAGGTTTGAGGTGAGTTAAAAATATTGGAATTTAACAATATGTAAGTGCATATTTTTATTTCTATAAAACAAAACTCATTCATCATTTTTATCAATCACTTTATTAAAATTAAAAAAAAATTCCTTTATTTATTTTCAGAAATAAATTTTAGTTGCAACTACCTATTATTATTCCATTTTTTTAAAAAAAAGTCTTGATTTTCACAGAGTGTTGATATTGTTGAACTCTTCCCACAACTTAACAAGGTAGTGATGAGACAACAACTGTCTGCTTTTTTTTTCATTTTTATTATGTGTATTGAGACTATGGAGACAAAACAACTATTTGCTTTCATTTTCTTTGTTGGGTTCATTTTTTTGTTGGGTGTTGAATATCAGGTTGCAGGAATCTTCAAACTCACCCTATATGTTTTGATACTGTGATAATTGCAAGAAAAATGTGTTTTTTACACAACCACAACCATAAAAGTAAATATTATCTAACGAAAAAATGTTATTGTTGTGGATTATCAGGAAATATGCAGTTAACCTGAATGAAACACCATTAAAATAGAGTCGTTGCTAAAATTATATCTTGCATATGTATTTTAGTTCAGAAATAATGTGACGAAGAGACAAACTAAGTAAAGTAAACCATATAAATATTAAAATGCTTATAGTTGTGTGTAAATTTTGATAATATTTATTGTCAATTGATAAATAAATAAAAAAGCATTTTAATATTTATATGGTGTCAATTCTACCAAGTAAATTCGTCACTGGAATCGAATTTGTTGATGTGTGAAGATATGCTGAGTTGATAAAAACAATATGACTTTTGTAGAACAGAAACTTGTGTTTGTGGTTGCAATGTATGAGATGAAACAATGTGCATGATTTGTACAGTGTCATGCTAAGGTTCACAAGGCTTGAGTTGTGTTAAAATATTGGCATTTTCAATATAAAAGTGCAGATCTTTATTTATATAAAACAAAAGTCAGTCAACTTTTTTGTGAATCACTTTCATTTTTAAAATAAAAGTTTTTTTACTTTTTATCATTTTCAGGAAGATCTTTAATTGCAACTACCTATTTTATTCCATTTTTTAAATATCATATATCTCACCTATTTGTTATCCTACTCCTCAGAATCCCTCAGATTTCATAAAGACAAAAAAAACCATAACAGTTTTTTTCCAGTCATCATATATTACAGAATCACCAAAGAAAATATTCCACTCTATTTTTATTCTTCTTACTACAAAAACCAAAATGTTTGCTTTAATAAATTTCATAATATTCATGTTTTCTCTCAAGCCAAAAACTGATCTCCCTTTAAATTAGTCAGAAAATATGTCGTGGATTGTCTTTCCTCATAGAAGGTAAAATTCATAACCATAACATGTAACTTACTTAAATCATAATAATAAAAGAGTCAATAATCATTACATAGAACCTATTAACATTACCGATTCCAAAATGTTAAAATTTATTCTCTTTAGATTCCAAATCTATTAAAATTCATTTAATTTTTTGGGTTTATCCATCTCCACCCACCAGAATTACTGAATTGCATTAACACATTTAAACCTTTTAGATCCATTTAAACTAATGTTGAAGATTGTGTAAGAATATCCAGAGAGTAGTTTTTTAAAATAAGTTAATATATTTTAAACATTTTTATAATACAGTAAATTAAAAGGTTAACAATAAGCTCGGTATCCAAGCAGAGGGTGGTACAGCCAAGTATCTAGGCCTTCCAGAATGCTTGAGTAGATCTAAAATTGATCTTCTCAAATTTATTAAAGACTATTTTTTTTTACGCCAATCTTATGGCTCATTCGCTGATCAATCTCTTAACTAGAAGATGGGACATGAACAAACTGACAGATATTTTTGATTCCCGGTGATATTAACCTTCTGCTCAAGCATCAGCCTGCAATGAACTTTGAACATGATTGGCTTTGGAAACTCACCAAGCAAGGTATTTACTAGGTCAAAACAGGTTATGCTCTGGCTTTCTCTACACGTAACTCTGAACCCCATCAGGAAGCTCGAGCCTTGCCCTCCTTAAACCCTCTCACCATGTCGCAGGTGAGCTGGGTGTTAGACTTAGTTCTTTCTCTTCATCTTCTTGGAGACCCCAAGATCGTGATACTCTTAAGTGCAATGTGGGTACCTACTGGTCAAAGAAGAATCGGGTAGGAGGTGTTGGATGGGTTGTTAGAGATCATTCTGGCTCAGTTCTTTTGCATAGCCGCAGGTCTTTCTCTAATATTGATTCAAGAGAGGATCTTTGTTTCCTCAGTCTTTTATGGGCTTTGGAAAGCATGATTAGTCATAGATGTAGAAATGTAGTTATCGCCTCTGATGCTAAAGACTTGATAGAAGCGTTTCAGAGACCAGCAGCTTGCCCTTCTTTCCTCTCTAAAGTTGAAGATCTAAAGATGCTGTGTAATCACTTTTTGGATGTTTCTCTGATTTCTGCAAGCAGAGGTGCTCTTCTCATTGCTAAATCTGCTGCAGATTTGGAGTTTGTTTTAATATTTTGTAAACTCTCTTATTCTCTAATGTTATCCAGATGAAAAAAAAATATATAATATTTTAATCATGTGGAATTTCTTATCATAGATAAAATTAGGATAGGAAAAACTTAATATACATAATATACATAAATTAGGATAGGAAAAAGTTAATTCATATACATAACGTACTCTTTTTAGTCTCGTGAATCAAGCTTGGAACTTAGGAAAAACTTGAGCGATAATTAAGCTAAAAGAAAATTTTTGATAGGATACTATTGCATACAACATGATTTTTTTTTCGAATAAACAACATGATATTTAAAATGATGGGAAAAGAAAAACAAGAATGAACATCATACTTTTTTATTAGATAGATTAATCTTTCGTTTTATACAATAGAAACTCATCAATCTTGGATATCGTCCTCCAAATAAAATGTAACTAGTGACCTCCCAACTCTTATCTCACCATTTTAGTTTCGCCGGAAAATACTGCAAAGTCAAAATAAAATATTTTTTTTCTTTGGTATGAGAGTCAAAATAAATATATACATAGACATTAAACTTATCGTAAATATAAAAGAATTAAGTACATTGCATACTATCTTTACAGAATTGGGGTATTAATATAGATATAAGTATTTTACCTTGTTGATGAGGGAAATGTAGTAAGGCTTCACTTGCTCGACATCGACATGAACTTTGCTCTTACTGTATAAGTCATACTTACTGCAATTTTATTTTTTATTTGTTAGAATTAACAAAATGGGAATATAGATTAATAACATAGCTCAAAATAAACAAAATGTTTTTACTTGAATACATGGAGCCATTTGAGATCATCCCTGTCTTCATCGTTCATCAAGTGTGTATAGGTTCCGGCCTTGTGCAATGCTACATGATTTTTTATTGGAACGTTAGTAATTATAAAGTAAAAATCTCTGCAATCCATTATTAATTTACAGAGTAAACCATATAAGATATGGTTGACATTTGGATACGTACGATAAAAGGAATGGTATCGAATAATGAAAAGACCAGCATGAGGTAGAGTTGAGCCATTCTCCTTAGCCACCTATTAAAAATTATCAAATCACTCAAAGTATAAGTCGTTTGGTAGTTCTTTTTAAATCAGCTTCATTATTTATAGTAAATAAGAAGATGATTAAAAATAACATATTACCAAATACATGTAGTCGTCATGACCCCATGACATAAGGACATTGTCCAATCCACATCCTTCACTATAAACTCCATTTTTGGTGTTGTACTTTGGGGTGTTATTGTCAGGATTTTCTTTGAAATACTGCGGTATAATAATAATAATAATGTTAAATATATATGAATGAACAACTTAACTTAACTTATTCATCATGTACGTTAGAATCAAACTTTTCGAACTCTTCTTACAACAAAATCCGAAATATACAACCGATATATAAACCTAGTGTGTTATATTATTTTACCTTGTGGTGAATATTGGCCGAGTCGAAGGCGCATCCAACTGGAAACGTATCGCCTGTAATTTAGTGGAATTGTTAAAAGTTGCTATTTTACACAATTAAATGAAAATATAATTCTATGCATCCAATAAAAGTCATATCATAGGATAATTTATATTTAATACATACCAACGACAGCCCACTGGGGAAGACCACCAAATTCTGGTAAAAGGAGAACCTTTCCAAGGTCTGTACAAAAAAAACAATAGTAGTTCAAAATCCAATACTGACAGAAGATAATACAAATTATCTTGTGCATGTAATCTAAGCTAGAGTATTAAAAAAATCCGGTAGCTAAGATATAAAAATAGATGTTTATGCTCAATATGAATATAACCAATATAAATTATAGAGTTGCAGCTTATATAATACGTTTTATTCTAAAACAGAAGGTTACAAAAAAAAAAAAAAAAAATCTATGAAACTGTTGACCGTTTAATATTTAACATTTATAACGTGGTTATTAAGATGACCTTTTTATCAAATTTCATGTCACCATTGGCAAGTTTGCAACCATCTATGATTTTGGATCTCGACTTAGATTAAAGAGTTCTTATAATGAATTCATAGATACAATCACTTGTGAATAACTATCATATGATACATGAAATGGTAGATTTTTTCAAACTTATAGTGTGTATATATAATTATAATATAGCAGAACAAAATGTACCATGGATTAGAGCGGTGAGATGGAGCCAGTCTTCGTCAGGATAATCCCTGCGAATAGCTTCAGCTGTTTGGAGAAGGTGTTGAATTTGAGGCTCATCGAGATCGGGATCGCTCTCATCGACCACGTTGTTTAATAGCTCACAACATTCCCATATACTCATTTCCATCTTATTAAGTTTTCCATACTCTTTTCTCATTTCTTTCACCTGTCCGATTTTTCCAATGGTTTAAGTTTAAGTAACCACCTAATACTTTAACTTAACTAGTCTTGTCAACTTTAATTTAGTTAGCCTTACAAAGTTATAAGTCTGATGAATGTGTTGCATCCTGTAGAATTCTTCAACGCCTTGTTGTCTCTCGTTTGCACCATTCTCATAATCCCTATATAAAAAAAAAGTGAAAAATTGTAATAAATTTTGATAATAATAATATAAAAACATAAAAATAAATAAATAAATAAATTTCGATCGATGAAACGCAGTATTTGTGTTCGTATTATAAGCAGATTAATTGATTGATTAACTAAGTTATATCTTTAGTGAGGAAAAAAAAAGAACAAACCTAAAAGAGTGGCCCTGGAAATTGACATCAGGTGCATCGAATCCATCAATTTCTTTAGATTTCGTAACCACAAAACTTCCATCGAACACCAATTCATCATCTCTCTCCTCTTTCATCTTCTTGTCCACGATTCTTGAATCTGAAATTGTTGCCACAAAATTAATTAAAAAATTACCATGTCTTCTTTTAACTAATCTCAATCTACCCTACAATATTTGGTTATATACCTATATCTCAAAATATATCCAATATTGTGAAAACAGAAAAAAAAAAAATTAAACAACAAATTTGTGATCTTGACAATAATCTGACACGCGATAGTTGTATCAACACTATTATCGTAAATTCATGAACGATAATTAAGAAATACAAAATAGTAAAAACGCGAGAGTTCTTAATGTTTATAGATTAGGATTTTACTTTCATTGTTCAAAACTAATCTAAGCATAGGATTTAGCTAACGAGAAAAAAAAACAAAGCATTATCTTATATATTAAAAGACAAAAAAAAATGAAACGTTACCAGAGACGAAATGTTCAACAAGAATGGTCATCCTGCTCGGAATTTGATTCGCAATTTAAAAACAGAAGGAAAAAAACTGATGAAAGTAACGAAGTATTTGTGTGAATTGTGAAGATGTTTCTGAAGGTGCAAGAGAATGGCGAAGGTATTTATATTGATCCAATCAAAAAGTCCTTCCTGCATATTTGGAGACAGTGCAAGTCCTTAGATCACAAACTTAACTTGTGTTGTGTCCTCAAACTGAAATTAATGAACAAAAAAGCTGACACACTTCTTCGTATCTTTGTTACACCAAAATCACGCGCTTTTACTTGTGAGTGCATCTCATATCCTCATGTAACCTTCTCCATCGATGTTAAGTGTTCTACACGCTCAGATAATGTGAGTTTCTCTTGAACGATCTTATCTGAATAGTTTGTTAATTCTTTTTATCTCTTGACGCGGTTTTTTAATAATTTATGATTAACTATTTCCGTTATTTCTTGAAGATCAAAGATATATTATTATAAGTGAGATGGGTTATTAATTTGAAAAAAGGGCAATTCTCAAAAATACCACACTTTTATGTTTTTGTGACAAAAATACCACACCAAGGTGAAAATGACAAAAATAACATTTTTTAAAGAGAAAAAAGACTATTATACATTTATTTTCATATGTTTCTTCCCAATCCCTTAAACATAAATCCTAAAACCCAAAATCTAAACCCTAATTAATGACTTTTGAATCCAAATTTATTAATTTAATTATCTTTAAACCATTAAATAAATGTTACTTTTGTCATTTTTACTTTGGTGTGGTATTTTTATCACAAAAACATGAAAATGTGGTATTTGAGGGTATTTCTCTTGAAGAAATTGGGGTCGTAATTCGTAAATCTTTCCACTGAGATAATACCTAATTTATATAATTAGATAGCTGGATTATTTTTCATGTGTTTAGTTTTAGTTTTACTACCTTAATCCACAATGAGTTTATAGAATGGTCAGCCTATGTTGGTAATAACAACTGACCAACTTTATTCTGCTAACAAAATAATAGTAGAAGATAATCTAAAAAAAATACGTAAATCTTGAGAGAAAGGGGAATATTATGATAAAATAAAATCTACACAAAATCGAGGAAATCTAAGAGTCCTGAATTGTGAAATAATGAAATAAATTGAGTCCTTAGAAGCAAAAAAAAGGAAAATTGGGAGTCAAGAAGAACAGCTGTGTTATTCTGTTTTTGTGATATTTTAGAAATATTAAAGAAATTAACAAGTTGGGTGGAGAAAAACAAGTAAGCGTGACGTGGATAATTATCTCCATTGGCTGTGATTTGACCAACCTTTGAGTCAGCATCTACTCAGATTTCATGTCCTTTTTTGTTTTTTCTAAGATAACTCTTTCTATTTTAAACTTGATGTCTTTTTTACATTACTCGACAAATTTAAAAAAAAAATGGTTCACTAAAATTTGCAGTGTTAAAAAAAAAAAAAAAGTTGCAGTGTTGGTGGTTAATTAAAGCGCGATCATTTGGTAGAGATCGGTAATCAGAAATTTATTTAATATATATAAATAGATTGATTTTAAAATCTTAAACGACACTACAGTTGTTCCCAAAAATATGAGTAATTATTTAGTTATGGTTTTGGAAGTGATGCTAAAAATTGAATTTATACGATACACCGCGTTTTTGTTTTTGTAAAGAGCATATTTATGCAAATGTTGTACTAGTATAAAAGAAATTGCGGCGGGGATACTTTGCCGTCCATAGCATTTTGTCTTCATGTGCACCCCGTGACATGGTCGTTTAATTTAATGCTTTTTATCAAAATTAAATTTATAACAAAATAATTATAATAGACGATCAAAACAAAAATTGTGATACGTTTTAGCACATGAGAAAAAACGATTTTAAGTGATTATTTTACAGATATTTTGTTTAATATTTTGACATTTAATTATTTGAAAATAAAAAGTTTTAAAATTTTATTAAATATATATAATCGATGAATTTTTAATGTTTAAATTCCTAAACAATGTGAGATTTTCATATTAAATTTCAAATAGTTTACAAAAATTTATATCTTAGACTTCAAAAGTTAAATTTTAAATACGAATGAAACTTATATTGCTATAACTACATTTTTAATACGTTTATTTTTCATTTATTCTGTTCTTTCTAATCACTTTCCTATTATTTTGGTTTGATTTGATGCATACTTTCCAAATAAATATAAACTATTGTGATGAGAAATATAATTGGATCGAAACAAAAACTTGAAGAGATATGAATACTGAACCAAAACAAAAACATAAAACATTGTGAAAAGACTTGACTTATATATAGGGTGATGCCAATAATAAGATGAAAAGTAGCTTGACCCTTTAAAATGCAATGAGCTCGTGACCTCTTTTCGACTTTTCGTACGCAGAGGACAAACACAGCAGTGCTTACAACGTCGACCAACCGCGTTCGAATTGAGTTCAATAGTATAACTTTAATTTGGACCCAAAAAAAAAAATTATAACTTTAATTGTTTGCATCTTTAGAAAGCCATCC
The DNA here is from genome assembly GCA_900406415.1 of Isatis lusitanica. Taxonomy (NCBI): domain Eukaryota; kingdom Viridiplantae; phylum Streptophyta; class Magnoliopsida; order Brassicales; family Brassicaceae; genus Isatis; species Isatis lusitanica. The sequence continues at coordinate 16,960 of OVBB01000552.1, forward strand.
CATTCCACTTTTATGGGAGTGAACTAGCCACACCGCATCAGGAATATTCAACTTGAGTTTTTGATAAAATTGGAACATGAGTTTTTAGTATCTGAAACTAAAACTACATAAGTATCTGATGTACAAAGGTTTTTTTCTTTGACCTAATTAATATATAGCTTTTTTCTAAGTGTTAAAAAGAAATCTTATATCACTGGAATTCTTTAAGGTGTATAAAAACACTAGACAATTTTTTTCCGTGTAGACACCATTTTCTCAAAGTCATAACATCTATTGCAAAAGCCACTTCTGCTCGTTGTAATGCTTCATGCATTTCATAGTTCAAACTAGCACTTCATCTCATCATGCAAAGGTGAAAGGTTATGTTGCATAATTCTGGTGTCCATCATTGTTCTTTTTCATTCCCCTCCTGATTGACAAAACCATCATATCTTGATAAAATATCTGAAATGTTTCAAGAACCATATATATAATACCAAATCTTTTTCGAAATAAGAAAATTAACCATAAACTATTCATTTGTATTACATTTTTTGGTTCTGATAGTTGAGTCTTTTCCATAGATTACTTGTGTTTTCGCAATTGTGAGATTCTTCTAAGGGTTCTAACCTAAATTTTTAAATTTCTTTTATTATTTTTGTTTTTCAGAAATGTCATAAAATTTATAAATAATGAATATTTTAAAGTATTTTTTAGATAATCTAAAAAACATATAATTCAAATAAAAAATCGAATAACATAGAAAAGATCTCCAGATGAAGGTAAATCTGTGAAAAAATTATTTATAAAACATTCAAATAGTAAATAATTTATTAATTTTCTCCACAACAAACATATGGTTAACTATCTATTTTTATAAGATATTTTAGTGATTTATAACTGACATTTAACAACGCTAGCCATTCAATTACCTACTCGAAACGTCCATTTCATCCGACTAATAACCGAATTGATACCAGTTAATCCCATGTTAAATTTTGATGAGAATACAAAGACTATATAAGCCTATGTGCTATTTAATTCTTCTTTTTGAAATAAGTTATCATCAAGATTTCAAAATTCAAAGAGGATGCCAGCAGGAGAAAGCTTGAATGTTACATTTATGAATTAACTAATGACTAATTAGCCACTCGTCCTTGTTATATTACTAGTTAATGTCGCTTTTGCTTGCCTTAACGACAGTCGGACGGCGAGGAACGAACCACCACACACCAAGTTTGGTCCGTCGCTTTTTTTTGTTTCTTTCAATTAATAAATAAACAATCATATACTTAGGATCCACATACGTCACTTTTTGTTTGTCACCACCACCTCTTGTACTTTTGAATGATTGCATCTAATTTATAATTTAATATCCAGATCAATGTATCTTTTTGTTTGTCATCACAGAATAGTCGTCTTATGTTCATATTTGATTGTACTAGTGACACGTTTTGAATTATCAAAACTTCTTTTTGCTAATGTAGATACTAATGGTAGACAAGCCTTAGTTTAACTATTAATTATAAACCTTTTTTAATCAGTATTTCAATCGATATATATATCTTTCTAAGAGTCCGAAAACTTACATGTAACCGATTCATAATATAGATTTTTAACTTCAAGTTCTCTTAAATCCATAATTTTAATAAAAACGCAGATTTTTAGTAATCCAAAGTAAAAAAGTGATAGTGTTAGTAGCTTTAGAATATGAACCAGGCTACGTGAGTGAGATATACCAGATAGGCCTCCAACAAGTAAATAACAATTGTGCCAATGGTATTTACAATAAAACGAGATGACTCTCTATGTTTTTGTATTTTTTTTCATACCAAAAAAAAAAAAAAAAGTTTTTGTTTTTTCANCATTCAACTAAGATGACTATTTGATAGATCCGCTAATCTCAAAGCGTAAATCGTTTTTACTATCTAGAAATCTCTAACCCATTTTATTTCCAACTCAAATCCGATTTCTTGCCATCATTTTAATTCCACAACTTGCTGCATTCTTTTATTAATTGGAGAAACCTCATCCACTCAAGGGTTTCTCTTTGGTTTTCTTAAGATATTTTCTAAGCATCTATGAATCTTAATTTGAATACCGAGAACGAACCCTGTTTGTTCCTTTAGATATGATTTTTTCGTAAGTGAGTTTTATTTTGCAGCTTATGCTATTATTACTTGTTTAATCAGTTGCGTAAATTACAGATATCTCTTCCCTATTATTAATAATTCACCTATATCTTTCTTTGCAAGTATTTTTCTAATATTTAGCAAGTTTAAATTTTTAAAATTGTTATGCATATTTAGGAAGAAAATACCATAAGAGTTTCTATGGTCAGGGCTCAGAATCAGAGATTTTATCTATATTTTGAGAAGTTAGATATGCGGAGGAGAGTTTCTGAAGATGCAGAAGTGTGAAGATAAGATTGTGTGTGGTCTATGTAACAAAGGTAATCTTCTTGAAGAATGTTTTTGGGTGGAACTTGTTAGTACATTTAAAAGATTATCAAATAATATGTTTTTTAAAGAAAATTTCACGTGTTGTTTATATTCTAATTCTTATTTTAAATAATTCTTACACTTTCAGTTTCTTGTCATGTCCTAAGAGCAGCTGTGCATGTATGCCTAATACTTTTCCTTGTTGGAGTGTGAATCACTTATTAAGTTGGAAATAAGTAGAACCATTAGATGGTAATTAATGCTTTCTATTTCATGTGCGACTGTGTCACCAAATTATAGAGAAAGGCCTCGAAAATATATTTGACCTTATTAGATTTTTTTTTTTTCCACATATCTCCTTCTGGATGGAGGCAAAGATAAATCTGGATCAGAGCCCTTGTAAACCTATAATTTAGGGCATCCTAATCCCATATAAAAAATTAGCTACTTTTTCGGTCGCATTTTACATATTTTTCTTTGCTAAAGACAGACAGTGATCTTCTCTCAACTTTTCAAACAAATTCTGTATTGTGTTTCTGAACTGAATTCAGGTTTTCTGAGAATTACAAAGAGCAGAGCAGAATTTTACTCGATAAAGCCCATTAAGAATGAGACCACAAAGCCTTTTGTTCTCAATATTTCTTTGATGGATTTTAGTTCTAGTCATGATCAACAGCTGCTAATGGTACTGAACAGAACCATCTAAACTAATGTTATGAAGTCCAACTCTTAACACTAGAAGAAAAATCGGAAGCTATATGGCACAAACCAAAAGAAAAAAGAATCATAGAAATCACTATGGTATTAGGAGGTACGGTGCATCATCGGAAGCAACTAGTTGTCTTGTGAATTATCCATATAATTCTCCATGAGTCGAGTCAACGAATCTCGGAGTTGTGATACACTCTTAGATCCACATTACGAATAATAGAGGTACGTAGATGAAAAGCCCCGAGAGAGTGAGTGAAACACTTTCCATATATCCACCTTTAGCATATTTTTTGGGCAAACTTGTTTTTGTAGTCTCAAATGATTTCTTAAGACGACATTGTGACATTTTCCATCATAAGTCGATTTTAAGGAAGGTTGCTTGATTAGAAAAGACGTAAAGGTAAATAGTTATGGAGTTTGCCAAATTTTTGGATAATACATTGTAGACTAAAAGATTGTAACAACTAATACGTCAACAATCTGAAAGCTGGTCGTTTCCTACCTTTTAGGAATCAAAGTAATGGTAGTGGAATTTGAAATCCTGCAAGAGTCTTCCGTTCCCATGAAAATCTGTTTATTTTTGGTTAGTATCTATACTAAACATGTTTAGACAAAGACGCAATTGGCCGATATCATGACGAAGGCCTTAGGTTAAACATACTATATATCTTTTGTATATAAAACATTGTTTTCTTATGAAATAAGATAAGACCCTTTATAAATTCTAAGGTTTCTTGATTAACCTATCGCCTCGCGTGATTTGACTTAACCTAACCAAACAACCGACGATGTTTTGTGATATAGACTTATCGGAGAAAAGGTCAAGAAACATTAAGTTTGCAAATATTTTTATTTCTTTTTCAGCATACAAGTATCTTAATCTACATCGTGCTTCAGTATATAATACAGTGAAAGAAAAAGAAATTTGAAAACAACGTTTCATACGAATGCGACATCCAACGGCTGCCACAGCCTCTCCATTTACCAATTATTTTGCTGTCTATTTGTATATTTATTTTAGTAGACAACGAAGTTTTCTAATCGGTCGAGTCCAAAAGACATTATTTTGTAAGGAAAAACATTGAACTGTAAGGTAATTTTTTTTTTCTTATAATATGTATATATACAAACTCCACAGCACCTTCGTGTGTCACGTACATGCTACCTCCGATGAAAAAGAAATGGTTGGACAAAAATAAAAATAAAAATAAAAAATGTTCGGAGAAAGAGAATGGTAAAAACGAAAGAAAATTGATAGTATTTTTGTATTTAATACATAAAATAAATATATATTTTTGACCACAATATTTATAATTACTAATACATTAATTGAGACGAATTTTTGGTTATATATCATTCCCTATATGGCTATATCCCATTTTATATAAAAAATAATTTGTTTCAATCTTCAAGATCCCGGTCTATATATATGTCCAGACCCATACATGAAACCTTATCATCAGACATATATAATATATCCATATAAAACATGCAACAAAAAACAATTTTATTATTTTTTATCTTAAAAATAATATAGTATGTAAGTATAAATAATATTAATCATAATATTCAAATCTAGTGTTAGTGTTGATGGTAAATTTTAAAGATGGAGATGGACAAGGGCGGACGTACTAGTATAAATCTGGGTTCAATTGAACCCACTTAAAGTTGAAATTTATTAATAGTAATA
>OVBB01000553.1:0-21742 GCA_900406415.1 Isatis lusitanica
GCCTATGAGAGGATATGTGGGCTCACTGGTAGGGGCGGTTGGGGCGTTATAGCTACCTTTGGAGCTTGAGCATTTGCCAGGTATATAAAGTGTTCTAAATATGTTTTATATACCACTTACATGTACTTAACTTCTTGAAAGCGAAGAAGCGCTGTTTCATATCGTCAAATACGTCATGTTATTTTCTCTGTCAATTGTAGCCTCATAAGTACCGTCATTAGCTTCCAGAGTAAGTCAGGTGTGTTTCTTGATGCCATCATTTGCAACTTGACAGTTTTTTTTCTTCAACACACAACAAAAGAACCTAAGCTTTTGAGAATTTGAATGTAACAGAACATCTACACAGACGTTTTGATGTTTGAAGTATCAGGATATCAAACTTCTTATACAATCTAATAAACTAAAACATAAGATATATTGACTAAAGGCATCACGTTAGTTATATCAAATAAAATCAAATGACCAGCAATTCTGAATCCTAATCTCAAACTGAACAGACAATAAATCTTCAGAAACGACCTGAAAGAAATCATAATCTTCAACTGGGTTTTCTAAAACTCCTTTAATTTGTCCTTGGAGCCGAAGATCTGAATCGCAATGCAACATGCAGAAACAAACCCCTGATCAAATTCGAAAGAGAGAAAAGGGAGAGACTTGAAACATACCGATTGTTGGGGTTTGGAGATTAAGGAGATACGTGGAAGAAGAAGGATCATGGGAAATAGACAAGTGCGTGGGAGAGGATGCCATGAAAGGAAATTGGGTATTTCGAATCTGGGACAACAAGAGACAAAGCCACTGAAGATCATTCATCTGAGAGAGAAGAGCCGCTTCTCAAAATTAAAAATGATTCTTTTTTTTTAAAGAAGTGGGATTTAAAAGGTGAAGAATCGAGGACACTAAAGAAAAAAAATAAAAAGACAGACTTCAGAAAACCGACAAGTGTTTTTACATCTATACATAAAATGATAAAGAGTAATTTAGTAAATAGGACACCTTTTAAGTTTTAATTTGAAAAGTGGACACTTCCAAGTTTAAATTTGCGAATAGGACACTTTTGTCAGTGTACGAAATTTTGTTGATCGGTTTGTCCCTGTTCCTTAGAGAAAGACAGAGACAGTTTTATGTTGGCGAGTGAGAGAGAGGGAGACATTTCTACTCTCGTGTTAGGCGCGTGTGAGCCATGTCTCCGGTTTAGGTTTTAAGTTTGTCGGTTTTTTTTTGGGTATTTTGTTGGGTTTTTGGGCCTCATTTTGGAAAGCGTTAATATCCTGTCCAAGAGAAAAATATCAGAGTTGGTTTTGGCGCGAAAATTTTGGTAATAACCTCGATTATTGGTGGAGGAGGTTTAAAGACGGTAAATAGGTAATTAGGACCCTACAAACTAGAGTTGCAAGTACAAGGGAAGACACAGAGAAGGTGAAAACCCTAGTTTCTTGTTTTCAGGTCGGAGCGATGGAGAAAGAAGCAGAAGAAGAGAAGAAAGGTAATTTCCGGTTTGTAATTTCTTGTCTCAGGCCGATTTAGTAGGGGGAAATAATTTGTAATTATATTTGTTGGGTGTGCAGGAGGTGTAATGGATGGTGATGGAAGTTGGACTGTACTGATGGTAGGTCAGTGGATAGTGTACACTACTGAGGTTTGAGACTTTAAGGTAGACAAATCTCGGTTGGGGAGGGCCTTTAATTATAGAAACATTTCATCAGCAGATGAGATGAGGTTTAAATTTGCGGGTTTGTACGGACTAGATGCGACAGTGGTAAACACTGAAATGTCTTACTGGCTGGAGGATGCACTTGCTGAGTTGAATGGAAAGGGAAGTGCGCCAGTGGAGATAGTAAGCACAACAGACTTGAATATGTTCAAGTCACTCCATAAAGCTGACAACTCGATGAACATTTTCGTCACATTTAGAGAGATAATTGGGGACGAAATACATATCTTAGGACCGAGGAAGGGTACATTTATGGCAATTGATAGGGGAAGATTGAGAAGTTGTCCTGCCGCCGTCAGTGGTTTGGAGTCGTTTGAGAGGCATATCAGTTATGACACGCTTGATGCTCTTGACGACGAACTCTTCCTGCGTAATGCAGAGGCTGTGGAAGCGGAATGGAATATAGAAAATCAGGGGGCAACTGAGGAGAACATTGCAAAGGGAATCTGTTTTGATGCTGGTAAAGAAGAATTTCAGAGGTTCGAAGGAGAAGAGAAGGAAGGAGATGAGGAGGCAGGAGATGAGGAGGCAGGATATGAGGAGGTAGGAGATGATGAGGAAGGAGAGGAGGAGGAAGGACATGAGGAGGAGGAGGATTACGATTATGACTTCTGGGACGAATATGTGCGAGAGGACAGGTGGGAAAGTGGACATGAAGACGAAAATGATAAGGGTGATAATTACAGTGGAGTAGGAGACTCGTTTGAAGGTGGTGGAGGAGGAGGGTTAGGAGGATCAACTGTCAGTGATAGAGCAGGAGGTACAAGTACAAGCGGAATCGGTAATGTTGGTACATGTGTGTCAGGGGATGGTGATGGTGAACAGATGAGTGTACGTGGTATTGAAGGGGCATCAGATAACATAGAAATCTCAACTCCTCCAAAGGAGAAAGAAAACAAGCGGAAGAGATGTTGTGACGATGATGATTTCGTGGATACTCCCCCTGGTGAAAACAAGCGGAAGAGATGCTGCGAGGATGATGATTTCGTGGATACTCCCCCTGGTGAAAACAAGCAGAAGAGATGCTGTGAGGATGATGATTTCGTGGATACTCCTCCTGGTGAAACCAAGCGGAAGAGATGCTGTGAGGATGATGATTTCGTGGATACTCCTCCTGGTGAAGTAATTAGGCGTGACAACAGGGGCGGAAAGTTGATGAAATGCTTAAAGTTCAATGAAGTGTATGGGTACGATGATGTGGAACCTATGTTCAACGATGTTAATGGGAGTAGATTTAATATAGTGGACATTGATCTGAGTAATGAGGATGGTGATATCTACTTGGGGAAAGTATTCAAGAGCAAGGAAAGTTATAAAATTGGTTTGGCTATTTATGCATTGAAGAACGTGGTTCAGTTTAGGTGGAACAGGCATACAAAGGAATACACGTCGCAAAATGCTACTCCCCACGGTGTGGTTGGTTGGTGAAGGGGTAGCAGCTGGGTAAGTCGCGGTTGTACGAAGTGCGGAAGGCTAATCTCACACATGTATGCGAGGGTGATATTAGAGGGCAGTACAAAAAACATGGAACATCGAAAGTTATTGCGGCATTGTTGAGGTCTAAGTTTACAACTCAGATAGCAGGACCACGTGCAATGCAGTTACCAGAGATTCTTCGTACTGAGTTTCAATTTTCAGCATCGTACTGGAAATGTTTGAAAGGGAAAGAGTTAGCAATCGAGACAGCTCAAGGAACAGAGGAGGGTTCTTATAAAATACTACCTGTGTACTTTCACGTGTTATGGCTGGCTAATCCTGGATCCATTACCCACATCGAAAACGAAGTGGATGCAAAAGGTTTCACAAGGTTTAAGTTCGCATTCATGACGCTGAAATCCTGCATTGACGGATGGAAAATTTTAAGAAAGGTCGTGGTTGTTGATGGTACACATCTGTGTGGGAAGTACAAAGGGTGTCTTCTAACAGCCAGTGAACAAGATGCAGATTTTCATATCTTCCCCATTGCATTCGGTATCGTGAACAGTGCGAATGAGGAGTCATGGAATTGGTTTTTCGCGAAACTGCTTTCCATTATTGAAGACAGTTCTGAATTGACATTAATTTTGGATAGATGCAGTTCAATCTACACGGCGAAGGAAGCATTGTATCCACTTGCACATCATGGCGCATGTCTTGAACACCTGAAGAGGAACGTTGAATCAAAGTTCAAAAAGAAAGGGCAGAAGGAAATGGTGAGTAACGCAGCAGAAGCTTTCAAAGTTTCTCAGTTTAAGAGAATATATGATCATCTTAAGGAGACTGATATTAGGTGTTGGAATTACATGGAGAAAATACCCGTTGAACATTGGACTCGATCGCACTTTAAAGGTAACCGGTATAATCTGATGACATCTAACATAGGCGAGTCGCTTAACCACGCTCTTCTTCCTGCGAGAGACAGTCCCGTTGTAGCTTTGTTTGAATTCATCCGTCAGATGCTGAGTAGATGGTTTGAAAACAGACGAGTTAAGATTGGTAAAATGGAAGGCGTTACTCCACCCGAGGTCGATAAAGAGTTGAAGGTACAGTTGAAAGAATCCACTGGCCTTGTCGCATTACCACTAGGTCCATAGGATTTCGAGGTTAAGCTAAATTCAGGCACGTACGGGTACCACGTTAGCTTAGAGAAGCGGACATGTTCTTGTCGTGAATTCCAGATGCTCTGAATGCCCTGTCGCCACGCCATTGCAGCGGCAACATACTGGGGGATGGGATACACACCTTTCGTTTCAGATGCGTATACTAAGAATAGGTGGATGGAACAAGTACAAGGTATTATACTGCCAGTACCTGATCCAGATGATATTGATGTACCTAACAAGGTACTCTCAGTTTTGATTCTTCCTCCTATGATGAAAAGGCTCCCAGGGAGGCCGCCCAAAAACCGTAAACTTTCTGTTGGGGAGATTCCGGTAAGTTTCTGAAAACTTAGTTAAAGACATTTGTTGTGTACACTTTGGCATTAAGAAATATTTCTCAATTTGCATAGGTGGATGCGAAGAAGAAGAAGCCAAATAAGTGCGGACGGTGTGGGTTAGGCGGTCACAACTATCGGAAATGCAAAAATCCGTTGTCTTAAAGGAAGCTGAGAATGATTGTGTCTGATATATTTTTGTGCACCCTACACTCCTTGTAATGTAGTGAAAACATTTTGGGTGCTTAGTTAGACAGTAATATTCTACTAACTTTGCTTTCTGTTCCTTCCGGTGTACACTTGTGATGATGTACATGTTATGTTGCTGTTTCCATTAAATTCAGAAGTGGAGGCAAATCTTATTTTGGAAGTTTGAAATTTGGGAGGTTTGAATTTCGTATTTTCGAATGGAGTTTTTCATCTTACCGTTACCTAGGAATAAATGCTTGGCCTGCGACGTGCCATGTAATCTGATATTGTATACTCCGCTACTTCATTTACGGCAACAATAAACTTTTTTCGACCCTATATGTACAGAAAACACCTCACTCCAACTTCGAGACACACACACTCATACGTGAGAGATGCCTCCACGATGAGAAGTACAATCCGACGCAGACACTTCGACTGACACTATGCCGTGGCATGTCCCTTCCCCTGCGGCGGTCTTTTGTCATTTCGGTGATGAGCCCATCGTGCTGACATCCTGGACGAATTCAAACCCTGGACGCGAATTCTACAAATGCGGTGTCCTTAACGAAAAGTACAACAGATCCTGCGATTTCTTCAGGTGGGTAGATCCGGAAGAGCCGCATGGGTGGCAGAAAGTAGCATTGCGGAAGGCTAGAGATCAAATCCGTGCACTCAAAGCCGATGTTGATTTTTACAAATCATCGAAGGTGGCAGCAGATGCGAGAATGAAAACCCTAGTTGGTGGCGGCGGAATAGTGGAGATCTGCGCCGGGGAGTCCTACGCATATCCCGAACCTGAAATCAAGGATACAGTCTATTCGGTACGGAAAAGTTCACCCTTTATGTTGTTCCTCTCGTTAACAGCTTGTGCCTGCTCTATTGTTGCCGTAATCTGCGCTATGAGAAAGTAATTTTCGTGATACTTCTTTTTTGGGATGCTTCCCTGTACTCCAATTTCGGCTGCTCTAATGTTGTACTCAAATTTCGGATGCTTTAATGGTGTTTGCTTTTCATATCAAAAACTTATGCGGTTAATTTGAAGTGGAGAAAACATAATTAGTAACTTTATTGTTAGTTTGTTTGATGGTGTATGTAATTTGTGTTACGTTTGTTGGTGTACGTTGTCGATGTTCATGCACGATGTTTCAAAGAGCAACGTTTGCAATTATAATTATAAAGTAAAGTCAAAAATCTATAGCCGAACAAGCAATATATGTTATATAACGTCAGTACATTGGAAATGAGACAACGTTCTACGTACACCGTAGGAAAACATATGTAATTGGCATAATATTAGATAAAAAGTTTCAAATTCACTGAAAATAGAAACATTATGACCGGTTTGGCATTCAGAGAATGCTACATATGTCACGTGCAAACCAGTAAGTGGCACAGGTAGTGCAGAACCTCTCAAATTGCGGATCATGGTCAAAAGCGTATTCGGGCATCTTAATAACGTTGTCGTTGGGGAAGTTGAAGGTATCGATATATTTATTCATGTATGCCGGATTAAAGGATTCAAGATGCAAAATCAACTCCTTCGACGTCATGCTTATGCTTTCCCCCACTAGAGGCTCGTGATGCTCCTCGTACATTTGAAAAGTCTTTGAAGCCCTTTCTGTCTCTCCAATACAGACGCAGAAGTACACTGTTGCAAGAGTGTGCAGGAACAATCGATTGTAACTCGCGTATACTGGTGTGTAGGTCACCCCAGTTTGTAGCTTTGCGTAAACCTTCGAAGTAAATAGCCTCTACGTTACCGGCTGAAAGGCATTTTACGAAGAATTTCCGGCCTTTCTCTCCTGGTCTGATTCGTAGGGATCCGCTACCAATGCCCATAAGTTACACTCCTTCAGGACCTCTTCGTTACACTCCTTCCAGACTGTGCTTTTCTCCACGATTTGGAGTATTCACTATACTCCAGGAGATGCAATATGTATTGGGTTGCACGCCGTGTTTGTAGGGTGATGTAGGTTAGAAATGGGGTTAAGTTTGCTGTCTTAATGTGGAATAATGTTTAGATACCTGTTCAGACGGGTACACATGTTCACTGTTTAGTACCTACTTCCCGCCTCTAAATGTGATGTTTTATATCAGTTATGACTGTTATTTTCTGTTCTGTTAACTTATCACTATGCCCTACTTCAATTAATTTAAGGGCCGTACACTCTTCGGACAACAATATTAACCATATACCATACACTATCATGTGCGTTACTGCGTACAGTTATCATATCATATTATCTGGCTATATAGTGTCCCGCGACCCGCCGTCAGGAGAAAATATCAGCAAAATTAGGGTTCTCCATTCTTCTCCTAAAAATCCGACATAGCAATGCCAAGTTACAGTGACAGTGGCTCTTCATCAAGCGGACCACCTTCTCAGACAATGATGGCAGAATTTCCGGTAAGTCTTTGCCCGGTGAAAGAAGTTGGCCTTATGAAAAACTGTTATTATGGAGCTCTGGCTACAATCGAGACTTTCAATTCTCAGCTTAACCCGGGAAGAAGGTTTTACACTTGTAAAAATGTAGATGACGGAGAGTGCCACATCTGGAAATGGTGGGACGTTGCTGTGACAGAGGAGCTAGATCTCATAGATCGCAACTATGGTTCTATAGCTGAGAATATGGATGCAGTCACATTCAAAGCCGATTTCTATGAAGCGCAAGACGAAATTGAACAGCTAAAGGAAGCTAGGCTTAAGAATGAGCAGAAGATTGCAGAATTGGAAAGGATAATAGGTGGAATGAAGAAANTTGGAGATGCACGTAGTAATTACTGCTTCAATTGTTGTGGTCTTACTATTGGTTTTTCTGCTCGTTAAGCACCTTATTTGAATCTGTTCCTAGAATCTGTTCCTAGAATCTCAACTTTCACAAAGTTTAACCTTCCAATGTACTTTTCTTTTCTTCAAATCGTGTATGTTTTCTCCCAATGCCACTTCCAGCATTTCCATGCAATGTAAAAGACAATCCGAGGTTTACTTAACCGTAATGCTAACTGACCAACATGACATAACATGACACGAAAATGTTAAACAGACTATGCAAAAAGAAAACAGGGTCGATTAGTTGTTCCAAACTGCAGCGTTTCCTATGAACTCTTCGTAGCAATCCATTGCGTACTTTTGAAAAAAGCAGTCGACGCTTCGATCTGTGATTGTATCCAAGTCATGGCGGTCGAAACCACCAGCATACATCTCCATGAACTTCACTGCACAAGGACCACAGTCGCCGGCTCGAGTGTTTTAGTAAATACCACCACGGCGAGACCATGTGAACGGCGATGTTGGCAAACCATCTGAAACTGCAGAGGGCAAGCTGTTTTTAAGTACCCACGGAAGGCACTCAGCTATCGGTGCCATGTAAGTTGCCACAACACTATCTTCGTTGTAAATGATGAACGGGTCTAAAATCTTGATTAAGCGAAGGCGTAGGTTTATAACGAGACCAACCTAATGGAGTTCTCTCCAGTTCATAGGGACGTACACCATATCGATATCATGGAAAAACACCGATTTCTGCTTCTTCCCCTTACTCTTGCCAGTTACAAAGGCTTTCATATTGCTCCCCCAGTCAAACTTGGCCGGATCTTCGCACTTCATAAACGCACCACATTGAGATACAATAAGAGAAGTAAACGCAGAGTCCAAGAGTGCTCCGCGGCGCTGCGCAAACACTGTCCCTAAACGTCTGTTAATCATGGACACAATAAGCTGTATATGCTGCAAGAAAATGCAATCGAGCTATCCCTGTTAGAAGACAATCTAAGGAACAAGTGTACAATACTTTTGCAAAACAATTTGGATTACTTGGGTAGTGATCCACTTTTGCCGTTTACCAATACGGAGGAAAAATTTGTTATCAACTGTCTCTCCAGTGCATATCTGGAACGACCTGCCAATAAGCAAACAAAATAAAATGTGTACACTACCAGGTTCACAAAGGGTATTCGTCAAATTTTTGCAAACTTGAGTTTATTTGTGATAAATATAAACTCACTGTTTTGGAGATTCTTTCAAGATCTTTTCAAACTCCTTAAATGTTTTCGACTCCACCACCTGCAAAGGCGCGTACTCTGTCTTTTTCAAACTGGCAAATAGGTTCCTCACCCTCGGATCAGGAGTGTACACGCCTCCAATTCTCTGCGATCTGTGCCGAACCCGATTTCCAAGCCCTTTAACTTTCCCAGACGTTTGTTCATCACCACTTTCTTCCTCTTCTTCTCCTTTGTCAGAAGGTGTACGGTATCCGTCTGAGTTACTAGGAGATATATGTACAATACTATCTAAAACATCAGCTATTGTCCGGCTTGCCTTCTCCGAATCCGCTAAAGGTGCTAACACTTCTTCTGAAGGAATCGCTTTCTCTGTCTCTGTGCGACCAGGTGTTTGTTTTTCATCAGAAGGACCAGCTGTCGCGGATTCGGGAAGAGTCGTACATGTGTGAAGGTCTTTTACTGGAGAGGCATCCAATTGCTGTGGTGACGTGCCAGATCCATCATCTTTAGAGCTATCGATCACTGGAGAGGCATCAGGTTCCTGAGGTGACGTGGCGGATCCATCATCTTTAGAGTTACCGACCAATGGAGAGGCATTCGATTGCTGTGCCGGACCCATCATCTTTGGAGCTACCGAACGGAGTTGCTGATTTATTTAGCAAAGAAGTGGCTATCTTACTCGCCGAAGGAGAAGGTTTTTCGTTTCCGTTAGAAGAAGGTGGCGCCTCTGTTCCAGAGCGAACTGGTGGATTAGTGTGAAGGTCTTTACCTATCAACGTTTTCGGTGGATGTGGCGACGTTGGTGTCCCATCAGCAGGAGATTCAACTTTGCGGTCGCTGTCTGCGACTATGCGGCCATCGAGGCCATTTCCACCTTCTTCCACGTTGGGTTATGTGTATCCAGTTCTATCATCTTCTTTTCCAACTGCGATGCCCTAATCCACCACGTCAGAAAACAAATTTCCCGCTACGTTAGGGTTGACATCCGACTCGCTGACGGGCAGGACATATGATTTTGGTTGCACCAAGTAAGCACTAACATCCGGGTTCCCGCCGGGCGAGGCTCCGGCCGTTTCCTGCATTGCAACATACACACGCAACTGAGCAATTATAGCGAAGAGGTTTTAGTTCGGAATTGTTCTATGGGGAACAGGATAAAAACATGTAATGGGTATAGCGTACCGTCGCTCCACCTGTCGCTGCTCTGGTATGTGGTGTACGGGATTCGCCTTACTGGCTCCCAATGAGGCAGCTTCCCACGCCGCGAGGCTTGCCGATTTGTTTCTTTTGCTGGTGTGACGAAGTTGACTTGCTGGAGATGAAGATTTGTCGCTGTCGATTAACTGTTGGAAACGTCCTTCACGCGCAGTGGTGGATCCCGCTTAGCTTTTCTTTTTTTCTCGGCCCCTGCCGATTTGTTTCTTTTGCTGGTGTGACGAGGTTGACTTGCTGGAGATGAAGATTCGTCGCTGTCGGTTAACTATTGGAAACATCCTTCACACGCAGATGGTGGATCCTGCTTAGCTTTTCTTTTTTTCTCGGCCGGAGGAGGGGTGGGTCTGGTTCTCTTCTTTGAGGGGCCAGCGGCTTCCAGTTTCTCGTCTATCAAGGAGTTCAAATCACGTTTTAGTCTGCCTAATTGGTCCAACNTCAACCACGATTTCAATTCTTCCGCGACTGTACGCTTCCTTTATTCGTCTTTAAGAGGACTACTATCTTCTGAACTTGTATCCACCTCTAATGGAACTTCCTTTTTAACGTGAAGCCGGAGAACCCGCCCCGGAGCAGGTGTACAGGACTTTTCGTTAGTTACTCGTTTAGATACTATGGGGGCTTGCCGGACATCGCCCTTATGCTTTCCGTGTGACTGCCGATGTCCTGAAGCTAGCTTTGTTTTATCGGCGAGAACACGGATAGGCGGTAGGCCGGCGTCTCCTCCTGGAAATTCTTCTTCGCTGAAATGGTGGCCTTCACGCATGAGTGCAACCATCCGGGTCACATGCGTATCCTCCACCTCATCCTCCCTGCATGCGGAACTGTCATGAGAATCAGCCAACGTAAACCGGACCTCCAACTATAAAAGGAAGCAAAGTTAGAGATAAAAACGTAATTGTACGAAAGCCATGCTGCTAACAAAAGCAAATATTACCTCAGGGTCGGCTTCCACTTCCAGAATGTCTTGAAGGTGCAGAAGCGTTTGAGTGTTCGCACAGGCGTCAGGTTCGTCAAGGAAGGTGGCCGTTTTCTCAGGATCTGGAATTTTTTGAGCTAGTTGAGGAATAACTTCGAAAGCAAGCAGTTGCAAAGCAAGGGGGAAGCCATAGCACGCGCTTGTCTGTTGTTTGAGCCGGTCTCTTAGTTCGGTTAGCGGGTGAGGATTAGAACTGCTACGCGGCTGTGGGCCAAAACGAGACATCGTCGTCAGGAAAGCCTCCCTTCCCCATGGAAATGATAAGAAGCATTCGATGTCGCTAAGCATTTCCACGTACGCCAGTGTCAGGCGGAGGTTTTTGTTGTTGCAGATGACAACACTGTCGACGAGAGCAATGAGCGCAAGGGGGCAGCCGGTTACATTCCGGTAATCCTGGTTGGGCTAACAGTTTCAGAGCGTCCATGGCAGTTACGTCTAACGTGTGTTTAGAGAATAAATGAAACCACATACTATCTGGATTGACTAGGGCCGTCGACGACAAAGTACTCTCCCTTGTAGAAGGATGGAGTGGGGGAGGCAAGGGGTTGCACTTCAAACCTGTAATGCGCTGGAATTCAGAAATGGAGAACCTTATTGGGTAACTACCAAACAACGTCCATAGTTCATGTTTTCGGGTTGTTATTATCTGCCTGGCCAGAAGAGCATGGATTAGCTTCGCTGAGTTTGAACACCTGGCGACGAGAAGTCTAAACAGACCGCCGAATTGGGACCCGAGAAGTGTCTCCATGTCCTCAGTACCAGCGAGAGCGGATGCAATGGAGCCAATTACGTGCGCTTTGGAGTAGATGTTCAAACGCGGGTCTAGTGTTGGATAGCATTTCGAAGCAAAGAGTCGAGGTGGAAGACCCGTTGGGGAGCGGCGAATGTTTGGGGGTTCAGATTCCATGAAATCGTTGTCTGCAAACCGAGTTAAAGTATTTGTAAGCAGTGGTTACAGATCCGGCAGCATTTAAAAGAACTCTGAAGAGACGCAATCAAGAAAAGGTAGTTCCTTTTTCAAAGGGAACGACCAGTGAACAGACATAACTTTCTAAAAATGCGGCAGTTACACATGCAAAATGTATGGCAACAACAGAATGATTCAACCGATATGTCTTCTTCCAAACTCCTATTTAGAAGGAGGAGAGGCCATAGAAGTACCTGAGGTTGTAGGCGAGAGGCTAGTGACCTTTCCGGCAGGATTTCCCAATTCAGACACCGGCTTCTTCGCAGGAGTCGGAGATGGTTCGCCTATAACCATTGAATGTGTGTTCCGGGACCGGAGCCTGGGCGGAGGAGGAGGGTGGGTGTTCCGGGAAATTTGTTCGGTGGGTGGAGGAGGAGGAGAACAGCTATTGGCTTCGAGAACAAGTTCTGTCAGAAATTGCTTACGAAACCACCGTGGGTGGAAAGTGCGACTTTTGTTTCCCGATTATCGTGGCTTTGAACAGGCGAAGAACACTCGGGAAGAAGGTGTCTTAGTTTTCTTCGATTTCAGCGAAAGTTATGATGAACTGTGCAAAGCAGCTCAGATAATAATGTCGCTTTTCGTTTCAGCTCCCAAACAATTTAATTTCACTTTTAATTGTTCAACTCATAAATAAACCGAAAGGAGGTGAGGAATCGATTAGAACCGGCTGTAGATCCAAACAGAAGTCTCACTCGCCAGTGGCATCGGCGGTAAATAAGATTACCATGAGAGGCCAATAAAGAGATTGAAACAGTGTTCGACCCACTTTTCAAATTAAAACTTGAGATAGTCCTATTTCCTAATTCCAAACTTAAAATATACCCACTGACCAAATTTCTGAATGATAAAATTAAAGGTATATTCACATGGTTTAAACTCATAATCGACAAACAAAGTTAGCAAAATGTTGGGTTCTTGATTCTAAATGAACTTCATCCCAGATGCAATTTAAATTTGGCAAAAATATGTAAGCCCAAAAATTAGATTACATGATAACTCAGCTTTCTAGGATAATTTTTTTAAATTGTCAATTTTTGATATTGGACTAATTACAAAATAAAATAAAATAAAAGATTTATTACTTTTGTGCTAAGGGATAGATTAAAAAAAAATACAGTTTACAAAAAATATTAGGCACAATCAATTTAATTAAAAATGAATATATTTTTTTCAGTCCAATATCATAACAATTATGAATATATTAAGCTATATTTTATAAATATTAGTATCTAAATATTAAATTTTCTATTTTTAAATTAACTTTGTCTTATTTTTTGGTCATATTGATGTAAATCATATTATTTTTTGCTGTTTCTTTTCTTCTTTGATTAAAACCACGATATTTCTCTCAATTTCTAATCAAGCGGTCAAAAAAAATTTACGAATGCTTCTGACCGCAAGTTTTAAATATAGTGTTATGTTTATGTGCAATGTTTTGTTGTCTTCTAATACTTTGATAAATGATAGTTACATTTATAGATAAATTTATAAAAGTATTTATTAAAATACAAAATTAAATGAAATCTCGCGCTTATGCTTGATTGTATCTTTACAAAATGTATATATTTCAATATTAAAAAGAAACTTGGAATTAGTTAGACCCAAACAAAAAAAACAGAAAGAAGATGAATCATACCTATTGATTAGGGCATAAAAGGATTCGATGAAGAGCGTGATTTCTCGACAAAGAGAGAGAGCCGAGAAGATTGTAAGGTCGGCTCAGAGTTCATAGGTTAATAATTATATGCAAGCAGATGTGTTTGGGCCTTCTGATTTTGGGCCTCGATTAACATTCCTAAAATGGCCTAAAATGATAAAAAAAAAAAAAAAAAAAAAAAAAAAAGANCTGAATTATTATAAAATTTCATTTTAATGACTAATTTAAAATATTCATTTTATTGATAGTTTGACTAATTTTTACAAAATAAAAATACATAATACTTTTCTATTTAGAGTTTCTTTTATGAAACAAATTGTAAAAAATATTATTAGCAGTAGATGTAACGAATATTAACAAATATGAATACCAGTTTTAACGTTACTATCTATATGTAACGAAAAATTCAACTTTCAAATAATATATTTACTCGAAATTATATTTAAATTTCATTGATGTACTTTTATTTTTTTTTACCCACGTACTTCTTTCCAGTTTAAAAAAACAGTCTTACTCTCTATTTTTAACAGACCTGTGGCCTGTTTATTATTGACAACATTCGTATAATTCCAATTTTAATAATATCATCCTGCTCTTAATGTTTGTTTTTAATGTAATTAGGTGAAACACATACTTTTATATTTCTAACTATAATTCATAAATACTAAATTTAAAAATTTTAATTTTAATATTAAATAAAATATAATCCTGCGTGCTGACGCGC
This sequence comes from Isatis lusitanica, assembly GCA_900406415.1. Taxonomy (NCBI): domain Eukaryota; kingdom Viridiplantae; phylum Streptophyta; class Magnoliopsida; order Brassicales; family Brassicaceae; genus Isatis; species Isatis lusitanica. Next base: position 14,365 of record OVBB01000553.1, read on the forward strand.
GGGTTCGGTCCTAATTTCTTGTTAAGTTATGAGAGATTAGGAAAATTTAATGTTTAGGAGTTATCTATATACTAGTATTTCAGCCCATGCTATGCATGTACATTAGCATTTTAAATAATAAAATTATGTGTACAAATAGTAAAGAAAAAAATAGTATTATGAGAAATAGTATAAAATCATTATTTCCAAGTAAAGAGTTGCTTTTTGAATAATAAAAAAATGTATCTAAATAAAGAGATCATAGACTTTATAAGTTTTGTGTTGCTACAGTGAGAACTCAAAAGAACAATGAAAAAGATTTAAAAATTTGGAAAAGGAGAGAAAATTAGAAAAGGAGAGAAGGTTTTTTAGGAGATGAAACTGTTAGACATGATTAGGAGTTATAAAATTTATCTATTAAATGCACTGGTGGTGATTTGAGAGAACTTGCAATGGAAAAAATCTATTTTTTATCGACATCTTTTTAAAAAATTAAGTATTTGCAGTCTTTTTTTCATCGACAACTTTATAAAAAAAAAATAGTATTTGCAGCTTCAAAAAAAATTGGGGAATCAAAAGATTTTTAATCCTTTATTATTTATATATCTAAATACTTTTTGTATTCATAAATTTTATAGTATAAATGTTTATTGTAAATGATAAAATAGTTTACAATATGAATACAAAAATATAGGAAATAAAAAATAAATGAGTTTTTCAACACTTTACCCATAACTTAGTTACTGTGATGCTCTGATTTTCCATTACTTTTTTGAAGTATTAAGCTAACCGAATTAAACTCAAGTGACATATTCAACCTGAATCATGCAAGCAGAAAAAAGGATGAATTTGAGAGTGAACAATTATTTTGAATAAAGAGAAATGTAGATCTGTATTAATTTTGTTGCTACCCCAAAAGCCAAAAAAAAAACAAACAAACAAATTGACGAAGAAGATGAAACCATGGAGAAAAATAAAGAGGGAGAGCAAACAAAAATACAAATGAGTTGATTGAAAATTATATAGAACCTGAAACAGTTTGAAATCGTGCCATGATTTGGAAGTTATTGAGCTTTGAACGTGGTAGTAGTTATTTGAGAAAATTTAGGGGTTATTATTTTTGGTTAAAATAGTTTATTAAAATTCTTTTTTATATAATTGTCTGATTTTGTGATTGGTTCACTTTTTTACTATTATGTCGACTTTAATTTAGGATTTTCCTGTTTTCAAATGCAGACCATGTGTCCAAATTTAATTGGTTAAGTGACTTGTGTTTTAGTAAATAAACGATAAAATTATTGTTAATAGTTTCTAAAACTAGAAGTAAAAAAATTACATTTATCAAGAAAAATAAAAGCAGTTATAAAGATAGTGGAAATGAGGAGTTGCATAGGTAAATTATTTTGTTTTTAAACATGCTTTTCCGAAAAAGATACAGAAAAAAAAATTGTTTACAATGACACATGTTATTCACAGAATTGTCAACTAACTTCAGTTTTATAGTATAAAGATGTTTAGTTTAGTTTACCTAAAGTGTTTAGGTTAGAATTATGTTAATTCTTTCTCTATATAAGTATACTAGATTAGTACCAGCTGCATGATACACGGAAAGAAAAATAAAATTTGAAATCTGAAATTGATAACCAAAAAACATATTTCTTTCATATTAGATTAAAATTTGTGTTAAAGTATTAAAAACTATATTTTATAACTCGTTGTTGAGAAATTCAAGAAACCTATAGAAACAATATTTCTAAATATACAAAAGGATTCTAAAAATATATTGAAAATATTATATTACTTCTTGATCAACAAACATATTATATTACTTAATAAATATTTTAATCAATTAATATAGCAAATTTTCAAATTTGTAAACCTTAAAAATGAAAACATTTTTATGTTAAAACTTAAATTTGTTCATACATATCATACCAAATAATATTGTTATTAAGTAATTATTTTTATCTTAAAATGATTTTTTACATGTGCCAAACTTTCATAGACAGATTTGACACATGTTACGATTATATTTGTTAATGCTTTCGAACATCAAATTTTATTTAATAAGATAAGATCTTTGATTTTATTTTTATTTTGTGAATTTTTAAAACTAAAGTATGCTTTTGTCTTTTATATTTTTGAAATTATAAAAACTCAAATATTATTTTGTTTTTCAGCGAAAACTGATATTAATTAATATTAATTTATTCAATTAAAAAAAATTATACATAAAAATCTGATTGGCTCACTTAACATATATCATGATCAGTAAATTTTAACTATGTTTTTTTTTCTTTTGCGTATTAATAAAACTCAAATTATTTATTCTTTTTTTCCTTTTCTGATGTTTTTTATTTAAGAAAAAAATAACTATAAGACATTTAAAATGTAATAATTAGGAATTACATTCTACTAGAATTCCTTGAAATTCGGCCATAGTTTAAAAAAAAAAAACTGATTATAATTTTTATAATTTATTAAACATATATTTTTCTTTCTTTATTGACAAATTGTTTTATAATTTTTCTTTTATTTAATTAGAAATAATAAAATTATTACATATGAAAATTAGTTATCTTTAAAATTAACCAAACAATGAATATTTTGTATAATTTCCATTTTAATTTAGAGATTTCATTATGTCTATTTCCTTTAGTTTTCTTTTAAATTAATCGCACATATTATCTTTTGCTTCTGAATTGAAATTCTTTTTTTTTCTATAATTCCATTTTTGTTTCGGAGTTTTTTTCTTGAAATATAATATTAATTTTTTCTCTATTTGACACATGTCAAAATCTTAAAACAATAAATTACCTCATGGCAAAATCTAGTTAATTACTAACTTTTGAAATCATACTTTATATAATAAGATATGCTAGGTTGTGGCCTAACTAGTGGGATTAAGAGATTGAGAATTTAAGGTTTCGTAGCCATATTTCCTGTCTCCAGCTCTATATGCATCGTAAGGTTTAACCATAGGCTCCTGAGAAACTGTAAAATCAAAGAAAGGCCAACGTGCCAACACTCAAGTTTTTTTTTCTTCTAGGAAGGAAAAGAATCAGTGTACCTTTTTCCAGTGATGGGGGTTGGCTGAGATTATAGCTGTCAATTAGGAGGGCGGGCCGTAGACAGGCTCAGTCCAAATCATTATGGACTGGCCATGGACACACCCAAATAAAACATTAACTCCTTTGCTCAAGAACTATCATGTGAATATGTTTGTACAAAAATCTAGATGTTAGAGACACTTACTTGGTGGATTCATCTTACAAGAAGATGACAGGAGATGATCTTCTAACTCTATGTATCTGAATACTCTTTACCAAATGATGGAGATTTGTGTAGAGAGTTGTGAGCAATTCCTTATGAGAGAAAGAGAGAGATTATGAACCAAAAGAATCTCACACTTTATTATATCTTTCTCTCTACCTTTATATTGTCTCACATATCATTAACATACATGAGATAGGGACCATAACCAAACCAGTAAACCATAACTTAACCAGTCTTGTATTCTTGTCATTTAATTCAGTCAATCATAGAATATAAATGACATCCAAATTAGTTTCTATGCATATAACCTCCATACTCATTTTATTTAATACCAAAGTTCAAATTATCAAACCAAATTTAATCACACTTTATTTGAACAAAACCGCAAATGATAATCCTTAAACCATAATTACATTCCCGGAGAGAAGGAGACGGAGAAGAATTGAGAATGATTCGCATGTGTGTTGAAATCCATGAAAATTCGACAAAGCCTTCAAAGGAGGAACCTTTATTAAATTCGCAAGAAGCCTCAAATGAAACATGAAAGAAGCTTTTGCTTACAACACTTGGATCCTTCTGCAGCTAAACAACAACAATCACCTGGTCAGAATCAGGATAAAGCTTCTTCTTATGGTGACTGGTTCTAAAGCAAAGGATAACAAAGAGTTAAAAGATAAGAAGAGGAGGTATACATTTCTGTGATGTTTGAGGAATCACAGACCACACACCTTGCCACTTTTCTCCACAAGGGTCTCTAAGATGGTGCTCCCAAAGTAAGGTACAAGTTATGAATCACAAGAGGGAAGTCAAACAACAAACAAACTCATCACAAAATCAATTTCTAAAAATAAAAGAGTAATCTGAGAATAACCCATTTAATGGAGAACAAGCACAAATCTCAGGGTCTTGAACTAAACCCTAACAAGAGCTTATATGTTGAAAACCAAAACTTTTGGGGTTTTTGAACCTTGTCTCAAAGTGATAGAATCTACCAATCTGGAAGACAGACATCTCTCTGGCGTTCACTATTATTTCTATTGGTTTGGGCCTTAAGGTTTTGCTGACTTTGCGTATGCGTTTGGAAAAGTAAGTTCTCGCTACTGAGCGAACATACCGAGATTGGTTAACTTTTGGCTGCGAAAGTAGTAGGGTGTAATATTTCAGGCCAAGTGTATCCAGAAATATAATTTTGGAATTAACTCACAAAGAAATTATGTAAAAATAGAGTTTATTTGTTTTCCTAATCTCTCTATTAAACCGGGGCAAAAAACCTGAAACCGGTATTTGCTTATGTGTGAGTAATCTCCATATGGATCACTCCAAGATGTGCTGCATTTGGATCGCAAATTGCATAGGAAGCTCACTTGGAATGTTGCGTTAGGAGCTTCCAAGGTATTGCCGTAAGTAACAAACCTCGATATCTCAGATATATCATGCAGGACATTGTAATTTAAAATTTGAGATTTTTGCCTCCCAACACTTCAGCCAACAATATATTAAATCTGGAATTCTCATGTATTGTATGTTCTTCAATCAGTTGAGAATGCAGAAAAGTTATATATCACATATTCTCATGGTTTCTATCACTTCGATCTGAAACATATGTTACCAATAGGTCTGAGAATTGTCAAGTCCGGCTTTTATGTGACGGTATGTAGTTAATTCTTTTTTTCTCTCTTATTCAGTTATTCTTTTTTGTAGAGTTTAACTTATTTACATTTTGTAGAGAGCCAATGATCATTGTGCTCCTTTTAAAAATAGAAAGGAAGGATATCATCATTGATGCTATGTGGGTTCTGAGACATCTTTTATAACATTTGGTGAATGCTTGTATAAGTGCACATCCGCAGGCCGTTTTTTACCGTTTGTTTGGACATCCACAAACAATGGACTTGAAGAGGTAATATAATACTTTACTCTCTTTTTTTTGAAAATTGTATATTTATGTTTCAAAATACATCTGATTTGATTTGGCTTTATAATTCAATTAACTTATAGATACAGAAATGAATGATTTGGTTTTCGCTTCAGTTTACTTAAAGATACATAAACGAATAATTTGGTTTTATTCTTCAATTATCTTAAAGATACAGAATTCTTGGTATTATCTTAAAGATACAGAATTCTTGGTGGCACCAAAATTTGAATATTATAACATTCACAAACATCATCATATAAATAACATTGTTGAGTAACATAATTATCAAATCTTAACATGATTATCTTTTTTTTTTACAGGAATATCAAATTGTGACGTATATATACCAGTATCTCAATTTAGTGAGGACTAATAGTTTTAAGTGGGTTGAGGAGGAATATTCAGCTTCATTAAGATTGCAATTTGAACATTTGGATGATGATGATTGCTTTGTTGATGATCCAAGTATGTTGTACAACGTTATTTGAAATTTGAAATTTTTGTCTCCCAACACTTCATGATTTTTTTGCCTCCCAGCACATAAAATCTAGAATTTTCATGTATTGTATGTTCTTCAGTCAGTTGAGAATGCTCAAAAACTGTACATCACATATTCAAATGGCTTCTACCTCCTATATACGAAGCATCTGTGACCAATAAGCCTGAAAATATCTCTGTTTGTCTGCATGGAGACACATATTTAAGTTTACAACCTTTAAAACTTCATGAGTGTCCTTCAAGGCAGATCCAGAGAAAAAGTAAAGCCATCAACTAGGATCTCAAGTTTTAAAATTTATTTTTTTGGGAAATTTTGATTTTTACGTACGAAATAGTGGTTTTTTCTTCTAATTTTGCGAATAGTCTTCCACAACATCAGACTTGTTGTGAGTTCTTTGCGCATATATAGATAGTCGTGTCAATCGGACCCGAGACCAAACCAGTCATTAGATATTTTTCGGGGATACAAAATTTCAGGTTCTAATCTTAAGTTACTTTCGTGTGATCAGGTGAAGTAGGTAACAACTATCTCGAACTCAGCCCTAAAGTTAAAAAAGAAATTTGATTCTTTAACCTGCAATTATCCGCACATTAACACTTTTACACATGATGGTGGTTGTACATATTTGAAACCAATTAAAAAAATGGTTTTGTACCGTTTTATTACATTGCAACGCTTCTAATAAATAAAAAAATTCTATGTGTTATTTCATTAATTTTTTATGAATTATTTGTTGATATATCATGTGAATCTCCTTTGCCGATGTTTGCATTTTCTAAGTACATAATATTTTATTATTTATTTATTAATTATTTTGTAAATGTTTATTTTGTATCTTAAATGTTATAGTAGGTACTTTTTGTAGAGGTGGATAAAAACAAATAAACTGAGGTCTTTATTTATAATGGGATGTTAGAAGAATTATGTTTGTGTTAATTTTTGGTTTACGAAAATATGATACACATCAACAATTGTTGAAGTGGACACTCTCAAATAGAGAACAAAATAAACCATTATATACTAGTTGATTGATTAATTGGCCTCACATGAGCAGTCCCACATTGAAGGTTAGCTAATGTAGTCAGCAACTGTTGGTGCTACTCATATGAAAGTTCATCAAATTTTATTCCCAAAACAAAAAGCTTCAAAGCAGGTTTCGAGTTTTGTAAAACCACTGTAGCCATTTATGCTTTGACCACTTCAACTTACCTGGCACAGATTCCCCAAATTTATCCGATCACTGTTTTATACATAAGACCACTTCAACTTTATCTTAATACCTTCAGAGCCATTTAAAAATAAAATAAAAAATTCCTTCTAATCTGTTATCTTTTTATAAAGTTATATTTTCATACTTTAATTAAAAGCTATAGTTTCTAAAGCTAAAATCTCTAAAACTACAATATAAAACCAAAGCCTAGAGCTCAAAGCCATAGTCTACAGACATCACCCGTTTTGACAGTCAACATTACCAACTCTGGAACAATGATTCATCCGAAGCCAAAAGCTTATAAAAATGTACAAGCAGTGGCAGATCCAGAATAATGGAATAATGTTACAAAGCCAAAAGCTTATAAAAATCTTCAGTGAAGAGGTGTTCAACCCACTCCGCTCAACAAATAATTAACAAGAGAAAATTAAATTGAAAAAACACAATCAAACTTGCAGATATTTGAGTCCATATTATAATTTTACCTAAATAAACC
>OVBB01000554.1:0-21721 GCA_900406415.1 Isatis lusitanica
ATCAAGAGATAATTCATTAGTTTTTATATAAAAAGAGACAATTCATGAGATCGTCTATGGTCAATTCAATGTAATTGTAATTGAAAGTATTTTTTTTTTTTTAGGTTTGGTTGGATTCCGTAATGAAATGAGAATACACAATGGATTCTAAAGATTTACTATAATGTATTTAAATTGAGTTTCTTGTAGTTTCAAATCAATAATAGAAAGAAGAAAAAAAAACAATAAGTCAAAAAATCATTTGAGAATGAAGATAATATTGTTGATATATATAGAGGAAATGTAGATAACAAATGTTTGTTTAGTAAATCATTAGAAAATCTAATAAACTAACGTATCTTATCATTCTCTCTAATAAGCTACACAATGAATACATATCCAAATTGTCCTTTAATTATCTCGAGAGCTTTTTACTCACGCCTCCTTGACGTCTCATGGGCGTGAATCTTCTTGAAACCGGCTTCGTGCAATCTTCTTGCAATCTTAAGTCACGTAAGGTTTTGCTTTTTAGCAGTCCATATTCAGATATTCCCATAAACAACTTTGACCAAGTGACATAAACTATTAGATAAAGACTTCTTCGTTAGATTATTTACATAAAGTAAAACATAAAATGGTTGAGATAATGATAGCTCTTGGACCAGTCCAGACACAAGAATTTAGAGTTTCCGTCTATCCTTATCACAAAAACTTTAACTCAAATTCAAATGTAACATTTTATACATTAGAGGAATACTTCACTAGTAACGCTAAAGCTATATTCATTGATAACCCATGGACAGATATACTGCAATTGATGACTAGGGCTTCGAGGTTACTTGCGAGTCGAGAGAGGATCTTACTGGTTGATCAGTTCGGCTGCAAAACCGTTCTTCTTTGAGAATGGTACAAGCAGCACCCAGAACACAAAACAATTGAGAAACAGAGGAAGTCAGCATCTTGGGGATCATACACATAAACCACCCACCAAATGGAACAAGGGTTTATACCGAAATTACAAGAATGAAGATGCATTACTAGTGAAACCAGCTTTCAGACCAAACACTTACACGACAAGAGAAAAGAAAACAAACCAGATCTCACATGTTCTCCAGAAACATATAATAAACTCAGTATGAACAAAAATGAATTAGATGCATGTTGATATCTACTAACCTGCCGAGCCACCTGTGTTACGCATAGACTATCCCGAGATGATTCACCGGTGAAGTGAGGCTTCAGAAATAACCATCGTTTTTCTCCCCAGTCTTCTGTTTCATGTTCTGCTCTCCTCAAAGGTGGAATCTCCTTCAAGATTGCTTAAAACCTCCTTCTTTGTCTTCCTATTGATACACCAGTTCTTATTAACTGCCAAAACTGGAGTTTCTTCACACAACGGAGATGCCAACTTGAGCGGCTAGCTGTTATAACTCCTCCATTGTTTAACTCTGGGCATTAATGTTTTACCGTTCCATTATTCGTATAACATGCACACTACAAACATACGGAGAGAGTCATGAAGCTTAACACCAAGCTGGACTTGAGCTTCAGTGGCAATGCTTTGGCATCTACACAGACCACATTCGAAACTTTCAGACCCAACTCTGCTTCTATCACCTTATCTATGTATCCTCCTCCCGATGATATTGCCACCTGCCTCAACCAAACCACCAAGTATACTAGTGGAAATCTGACCAACAGGTATTTGTAGAAAAAAATCACTTTGTAAAAGGGAAACACACTTTGCGTTACCATAGCTTCCAACCTTTGTACGACTAGATAAACTGCAACTTGGCTCTTTCCCTTATGGAAACTACTTGCGTACAAGTAAAAGTAGAAGCCAAGTAGAAGGAAGAAGACACTTAAGATCGAAAGCTCTTTGTTAAAACAGTGACATAGTCACATAGACAGTGATCAAATTGTCTTGACAAAAACTAGAACCAAAGTATACGCATTGACATGGAGATGCTTCAATGGGGAAAATGCATCAGGCTGGATTTCACACTACGATGATGAAGGAACATAAATCTTTCGCATATTTAGAAACAAAAGGAGAGAGAGAGACCTGAATAATAGGAAGAGAAGGAAGATTGAGATCATGACGGAGGTTCTTAATTAAACAGTCCATATTGCCACCGTAGTCATCCTCAGTGTTGTTATCAGAACAGAAAATGTCTTTGGATACAGCTTTTTCTTTGTCCAGACCAGAGTCATCCTCAGTATTGTTTGTTTGGTCGGAGAAATATGCTGACTCGAAATGTCTGTCTGGTCGGAGAAAAAAGTTTAGTGATTTGGGAACTTGATTCGGTTAGTTTGGTTTGGAAGTTGGACCAAATTATGTTCGGCGTTTCCGGTACTATTGGTTTGTTTAGTTGCTCTGTTTAAGATTGTATCTCCGGTTCAGTTGGTTATAACGATCAATTTGGACTTGGTTTAATCGGTCTACTAATATTTGTGGAAAGTCTAGAATCTAGATGAACGGCGGAACATCATCGATTGTACGGCTTCTAATCTGTCACTGAATCTTGCAGACTTGTCGACTCGAATTCGGTGTACAACTGTTTGAAGATCTCTTTAACCTTTGGTCAGACTTCATAACCAAAATCGATGATGTTATCGTGAAATTGATTACTTACTTGGTCGCCTATTTAGGTTAATTTCTTTTTTTCTTTTTCTTTTTACATGGTATATTTGATTTTGATTATTTTACTAGTAGTCTATTCGCCGAATTGTGCATATATATTATTGTCGTCCGAATGGTCTAATATTTCTATTTCGGATTAAACCAAGGAAATGTCTGTCTCTCTGCTGCGACTTTGTTAGTGAAGATCAGATCAAGTTTCTTGGAGATATCTAACAGAGACTCGACATTACTACTCTACATCTGACGAAACAAGCAAGTACTATGACGTGGAGAAATTTAAGCCGTTGAGATTGGAGAAAGAGTAGTAAGTCAATACCGATGATGAAGTTATGGATGTGGGAAGAGATTTTTCAAGAGATTTTGAGACCCGTGAAATCTCTAACCAACAAACAAGTAGGTTTTTTGAGATCTTTTTGTTCCTTTGTTTAGTCGCTCTCTTTTTACTGTCAATTCGAAGAAGAAAGGCTTGTGATTGTGAGCCAAGTTTCTCTCTGTCTCTCTCCATCAGTTCTCGTAAATAAACAGCTCTTTGTTCTGTTTAAACCACAGCTTGAAGGAAATTTTGATAAGCCTTGGAGAGTCTACACTCGGAGGCAGAGAAAGGGAAAAGTGGAAGAAGAAGAGAAGAACTTGGCGCCAGAAGAAGTTTCAAATGATATTGGACTTCAATAGCTTATTGGGTCTTTCTTGTTTACTTCGTAGCCCAATTGTAATAAGAAAGTGCTATATAAGACACTCGAGTAGAGGGAGAAAAGATTTATCGGGAATTTGTATTGTTTGGCTTGTCTCTCGAGTTTGTTGAGATTCAAGAGGTTACATTGTATCTGTAGAAGAAATTGAGGAATTTACAGTTAGCTTCTACCAAAGTTATATACAACAAGACATGAGAAAAGAAAAACAAAAGGTGTGAAAATGTTGAAATGTTTTTTAGCAACGGAACTACTATTCTTTTTTTACAACAGAAATGTTGTCAAGAGTTTCTAATATGAAACATTAAAAAAAATTTGTGTAAACTTTCAACAAACTCAAAGACTCCAGTTTTTTAAATATGAAATATTTAAATTTTACACACAAAAATAGACACAGTTAACATAAATTTATCTTCTTTTATATCACATCCCTATGATTGGTAATATAGGAGTAGAAAATAAAAATAAAATATCTTAACAATTATAGCATTAATGGTTTAAAATATAATAGTAATCAATAAATTTTAAAAGGAACAAAAAATTTACATTTTACATTTTAAATTTGTGTTTACTTTTTTTAAAGAAAATTTCTGTATAATTATACAACTTAAAAATACAAACTATAATTTAACAATAATATTTAAGGTTACTTTTTTAAATAAACCTGAAGTGGAGCTGATGAGATAAAACATACTCGCATTAACAACCTTTTATAATCATGGAAACCGCTTTTCCCAATGCCTTTTTTTTCTTGGACATTCTCTGATGGAGTACTATTTTAAGGTCAATGTCTTAATCTAGACATAGAAAATACTTTCTTTTTCGGTATATAAAAGGAATTAAAAAGGAAGAAAATAAAATATTGAAGGTTACCACATTTGTCGAGAGATATTGTTGGCTATTTTGTCCGTTCTCCACCTAAAAGTAGAAGCCGATAGAGATGTATTCAATCATCTCGCCCATTCCGCTATATATATTATCAAGTGTAACTGTAACACACACACAACAGAAAACAACAATTCAGTTTCATACTCTTCAAACACCCACAACGCGTAGCAGGATACTCGGGTATGGTCATCGACTTACTTAAGCTGAACGAGTTTTATCTTATATTTTCTTCCCTTGAACAGCTATCCTCACAATATCTGCTTCTCTATCCGCTATTCTCATAACCTACCATCAATGTTGCCAAGCAGTGAAAGCACTTCCTGAATGAATGCCTCTTGATTGTCTATCCTACCAAGGCTTTGAATACATTAATCTTGAAAAGCATTTGTGCTCAAAAGTTCCATGGATCTCTTTTAAAATTTTTGTGCTATCTTTTTAATGAGATATTAAAAATATCAATCAAATTTACTTTTGTTAAGAATCTTTTTACAAATTGCAAGCAATCATCTGTCTTGTTGAATGTTTCATGGTCCTTTCACTTTCTTTGAGGCTAATTTTCATGATCTTGTTCCTTGTCTTATAAGCAATACTTTGAATCCTTACGAAAAACAAGAACTATCATTGGAACGAACAACCTTTGAGGCTCATGCAAGATACGACCCAAAACATCTTCTCCAACTCTCCGAAGCCTAGGTCACCAGGATTCGTAGATTTTGTCAATGAGGGTTGATCAGCTCTGAAATTAGCAATCTCATCTTCTATGTCCAGAGATATATCTTGCAGTTTTTTTTATATATAAAACTTATCTGCCATAATGAATAGAATTAGGAGACAATGATTTGTTTATTTTTATCGACTCAAAAAAAAAAAAAATTAGAGATAAACTGCAAAGTATAAATAGATTAATGAGCTATGCCGAGATTTTGAGAGAGATGAAACAAAAGACACTAACAAGGGCAGGGTTGAGCGAAGAAGACATTTCACAGAAAATAGAAGAAAGGATAATGGCACGGAAGAACAAAGAGTTTGAGAAAAGCGATCAGATTAGAGCAGAGTTGACAGTTCAAGGAATAGCATTAATGGATATTGGCAAAGAAACTGTGTGGAGGCCATGCTTCTCTTCTCAGGCTGATTCCAGCGATTTGAGCAAAGAACAGAGAGATGGAGATAAGTCAACTTCCTAAAAGTCTGACACTTTCATCATTTCTCTTCTTCTTCTTCTTAAGGCGCTCTTCTTTGACTCTGTTTTTGGAGTAAAGACTCATATAGACACTTGTTATTGTTTTTGTTTGTATCTTACTGTTTCACAATGACTTTAAATCACTTGTAACAATATGTTACTTTGGATGTTTAGATTGGAACCAACTTTCATGAAAGCAGAGATAAAGTCTCTTATTGATAACATGAACATGTTTCATTTCGTATCTTAATATTCAGCAATGACAATTATATCAACTGATATTTTGCATAATCTAACGACTAAAAACATCAGGGTCGTTTCGGAATATATGAAACATCTTTTCATTTCTCAAGCTTTTTACAATTGTTCAATGTAAAAGAAACAAATGATCACTCTCTCTCTCTCTATATATATATATACAGAGATTATACTACAACTATTCATAGTGCTGTTCTGAATCATCTAAAGACATCTTATCACTAATAAAACTCTTCTTGGTATTTAGTTTTGCGTAGAGTAAGGGAAGAGAACACAAACTCCGTGTGGTCACATTGGAAAAGTGGATTTGTTCTTCTTGAATAAGGCGTAAGCGTCACTGTAGATGGCGATTCCATTGCAGAATACCGCAAGTAACATTACCAAAATGGCTAGAGACTTGTCCCTCTTTGTTGCTCGGTTATGACGATCTCTGAAAGCACACAAGAGATACATTTAGATAATATGATCCATTTAGGTTCCAAGACCTGTCTCTGAGCTTAAGAATTATGGAACAATGGGGACTTACTTTAAGATGACAGCAGCAGGGAATATGAAACCGATGCAGACAGAAGCCGTTGCTCCAGTGAACCGGACCAAAAGGTTTCTTAAGATCGGCGTCAAAGTTTGAAAGAACATCATCAAGAGTAGATTCATCAAACAAAAGGTATCCGAATAAGCTTGTCATTAGGTAAACAGTAGAGCACATCGTAAGAGCTGATCGCACAACAGGTCTGGTCTGAGTGGCGTCTTCAAGCTCGTTCTGTATGCTGTGCACTGAAAACAAAACCAAATTGAAAGTTCTTGTTTATTCCTTCAAATGTAAACTTAGCCGAGAAAGAATCGTTCTGAGTGTACCGTTGTAATGACAAACGTATGCGTTGACAAGCACAGGAACAACGGTGAAGAGTTTCCACAACGATGACAAGTCAGTGACATTTGGGAAGAGTCTTGGCATCACCAAACCGCCACTGAAAAACTTTATGCCGACGATTACCGCAGTGATGACAAGAAACACAACCGCTAAAGCAAATGATATGGCTGATGTGATTCTCAAAGAATCTGCAAATGAATCATAGTGTACAAGCAAACATGAAGACTCACATTCTTCATTGCATTCTAAGCCGTATTAACAAGATATCTTACGTCTTATTCTAAGCGAGTTATGTAACACATTGTTCGGAAAACACTTTGAGAAGAAGATGAGACATAAACACTTACTAATCCGCCTGAAGGATGTCAATGGAGCAAGGACAAAGAGAGTTGTAACAAGAAGAACGAAAGTTCTTGTGCCCCACCAATTAACTCGAAACCATCCTTCAAGCATACCCTCATGATGGATTCCAAATGCATTCTTTCCAGCCAAAACATCACCTACAAGCCGAACAGAAACAATCCAAAGAGCAAAAGCTACAAATAGAATCCAAATCGATGATAGATGATAGAATCCAAATTAATTTTAAGCTTCAAGAGAGTCTGAAATGTCTGAAACCAACACACAACACTACAACAAAAGCACTCTTCTTAACAAAAACAAACAAACAAACAACAAATCTAATAAAAACTCTCATTCTTGCTCCTTAATCTTCAGTCTCCTCAACCGGTTCCTTCTTCAGTCTCCTAATTCTTCTTCAGCGCTTCAACATTGTTCTTCAGCATGGCCATGTCCTTCTTGACTGCTCTGAGCTCCTGAGAATGCACCATACAGGTTATGCGGAGTGTTAAAATCTTTCGCTGAGTGCTTTGGTAATTTCTTTTCATATCGTCCCTATGCTTCCTGCCAATTCCATCCAAAAACTTGTACAATTTTCTCAGCTCTTGGATGTCCTTTCCTGTCATCAGATTCAGATGCCAATCCCAGAGGAGCTTACCTGTCGAGCCAATGCCAAACACTAACCACAACATCGCTGAGGTATAGGTGGCGGCAAACTCTTCGCAAGGGCCTGAGATCGGCTCGACTTTGTTCACCCAGTCTACCCAGTTGGTTTTCGACCTCTTAGTCCATTCCATGAACCTGACGAGCACATGGCTTCTTCCACAACTCGAAATCGTACGCTCATAGACCCATTTTTTGGTTACAAGCTTGAAGATCTCTCCCCACCGGGTGGGTAGTTGGACACCACCACCACCACCAGCAGAAGCACAAAAGCCACGCACAAACGTTTGCCTTTTCTGAATCACAGCTCTCAACATGGTGAAGAGAATTTGAGGAGAAATTGAAGAGAAATTTTAGGGTTTGGAATAGCCGCAGCTCTCTCGAGACCAAGTGGAGTCTACGGGTCAAACCTTTTTTTATTATTCTTCTTCTTCTGAGCGATGTCGAATTATTATAATTAGTAACAAATTAATTTAATTATCATAGCTCATAATAGTCTTGGGTAGGCCTGGGCATAAAGAACTGGAACCGAAGAACCGAAACCAAAGAACCGAAAAAATTCGGTTCGGTTCCGGTTCCGGTTCCACCTAAAGTACCCATCGGATCCTGAGTTGAGAAAGTTTCGGTTCCGGTTCCGGTTCCGGTTCCTACCCTAAACCCGAAATGAAGAACGGAAGAACCGAAAGTATATAGCTATATAAGCATATTAATATATAAGTTCATCAAACTTGAAGAACTATGTGGTTTTCATTTTAGTTTTTGAATTTTTATTGTGATTTTCTTTAGACTTTTGTTGTTGGACTTGAATTAATTTGAGTATTTAAGTTTTATTTCGGGTAATTTTAGTTGATTTCGGGTACAAAATAGTATTTCGAGTACAAAATGTTATTTCAGGTATATATATTACCCGGAACCGTATGAGAACCGAAAATTTTGGGTACTTTATGGTTCCTCAAATTATGGAACCGAACCGAACCGGAACCGACAGGAACCGAACCGGAACCGAACCGAAAAAATATAAGTACCTATTGGATCCTAAATTATAGGAACCGAAATACCCGGAACCGATTGGTTCCTACCCGAAACCGAACCGAATACCCGAATGCCTCTTGGGCATTTTAACCGAAACCAAAATATCAAACCGAAACCATATCGAAATAATCGAAACCGAAACCGAAGCAAATTTTATGAAACACTTATTGGATATTGAATTGAGAATTTACGGATACATGAACCAAATTTAAAACCGAACGGATATCCGAATAATCTAAACATGATCCATATATCTAAAAATATTTTTTATATTTAAAATAGCTAAATAATTAAAATAAAACAAATAGTATGTTAAGAAAACCGGCTTATCCAAAATTGTCCAAATTTCTTTTATCAAAATTATATGATATTTTATCTGAATTACCCGATATTATATCCAAATTATCTGGTTTTTATTCAAATTATCCGAAAAATATAAAAAAAATCTGTAACCGAACTGAAACCAAATTTTATGATTAACTGACTGGTTACTAAATCTCTATATCCAAACCGCACCGAAACCGAAAAACTGAACCGAAACCGAATGTTGTAATTAACAGAATGGTTACTAAATCTCTATATCCGAAATAACCGAAAACCAAAAAAACTGAACCGAACCGAAAAACCAAACGCCCAGGCCTAGCTCATAATGTGATGTTTATAGGTGGGCACAAACTGGATATCCGGTATTTTAAAGGTGTTTGTGATTCGCTTTGCTCTGCCCAGATCATCGGTATTTTTTCGATTTGATTTGCTCCGTAAATTTTTCGAATTACCGAAACACCGGATGTGAGAGCTGAACCTCACAAATGTATTTTAATGGAGTTTTAGGAAATAATTAACTGGCAAAGCGTGGAAAAACAACTTGCGAACGGAACAAAAGTTGGTCAAATGAACGAAATAGGACTTATATTGATTTTGCGAAGTGAATCAAATTACATGATTGAAATAGGGAAGAAAGAGAAGTGGAGTCACAGAAGTGCATATAAAACAGGATCATATCTACTATATCATATCTACTAATAAAATGTATACTATAAACTCATGATGCGGTTAGCGCGGATTAAAATCTAGAAGTATATTATTATGTGAGGAATTGAGTTTAAAAATGCTGGAACTGAGGAAGTAATTATTTATTGCTAAGTGGAGTCAACCATATTTGTTTACTCTTCTTATAAAGTGGGTGTCGAACACTTTGAGGAATTATTATTATTATAATTATAATAAGCATTAAGGAACAAGCAACTAATTTAGTTAGGCGCGTTCACAATAACTCATAATGTGACGATGTTACATATTGATCGTGGTATATATTCATATGATAAGATTTATAGCCACAAATTTCGTATTTGTAAGAAAAAAAGTCACAGATTAAGTAAATTTAGTATATGTATATCATCTCTAGCTTATCATCAAAAACTTTAGACCAAATACGATATAAATACTAACCTACGGGTCATGCTCTCTGACCTCCGGCTTCAAACTATTGACATGAGGAAATAATGGATGCCATTGTAATCAGATATAAAATATATGCTAGAGATCACGTTTGAGATTGTGATACACACAACTATTTTTCAATCCGACTTGACAGAGTTATAAGCTTTACAAACCTTTAATTTTTAGACAAGAACCTTAGGCATCCGGATCGTGAAGCTCGTTTCATTCGGAGTGAATAATAGAGGCAAAAAAATATAACAGGCAGTTACTACTTATTTTTTTGTTGTTTTGAAAGAATGTCAAATTTGTATTCAATCAAAAGCCATATTTACATCTAGATCTAGTGCTGCTGTTTATGAATGAATTAAATGAAATAATAGATCAGATAAAAGAAAGAATAGAACAGATCAAAGAAGTTGGTGTCAAGCTATGTTCTAATTGAGAGCCAGAATTTCTTTTTAAAATAAGGTATTAGGGAACTTTTAAATTTCTCTCATGGATAGAGGTAATTTACAAACCTGAGGAAACCATTAGGACGCTGAAGTTTGACGCCGGCGGTAGTTTGGTCAGAAATCCCGATTGAATTATGAATCCTCTTACATTTTAGGAGAGATCAAGAGATAGAGAGAGAAAGAGAGTGATTCGTGAAAAAGTTATTTGGGTACATAAGTGTTAAATCTCTTCTCTGCGAGAAGCAAGAGTCGCAGAACCCCAAACTTTCCTTTTCTGCCATAAAAACAAGATAAGATACTGTATAAAAAAATATTTCATTTTATTTTTTTTTGGTCTTTTTCTGGTTTTGTCTGTTTTTTTTTTCTTTAAGTATTTTATTTTATCTATTTAAATACTCCATACGATTAAATAAAACGTGATACTTACTATGAATACCTTTATCTTTCTTTAATATTGTCGGTTCGTAACCAAGTTATACAACTAATGATGATGATGATGATGCTACACTTTGTTCTGTTGAGTGCCATTATATTTTGGACAATTCTCAAAAATACCACACTTTTATGTTTATGTTCCAAAAGTAACATACTATGGCAAATATCATAAAAATAACATTAATTGATAAAGAAAAAGACTATTATACTCTTACTTTTCATTTGTTTTTTCTTAACTTTCTAACCCTAAATCCTTAATCATTAAATCTAAACTCTAATTAATAATTTGTGAACCCAACTCATTAGTGTAATACACTTACAAATAATTAAATTATGCTATTGTTGTCATTTTTATCCTAGTGTGGTATATTTGGAACATAAACATCAAAGTGTGCTATTTGAGAGTATTTCTCTTATATTTTTTACCTTACCATTCCTTTTTCCTTTTTTTTTTTTTTTTTTTTTTTTTTTTTTTTTCCAAAAANAAAAGCTATCTGACCTTACTCAAAAATAGCAATAACCAAGATTTCGTCAAAGACGAAGTTGGTTCCTATTAATTGGCCTGCCATTTTGTTATATATTTTTTTTTTCTTAATGCAAATTCTTGTTTTTCTTTTCCTTGTATTTTTCCATTATATAATCACAGTGGTTACGGAGCTTCTTTCAAATGCCTTTGTGGGATTAGAGTAGAGTAAATCTACTTTAGTTAAGCGTAAACAAACTCACAGTCTCTGTTACCAAAATGCCTCTATACCAGTAAAGACGATTAGAAATAAGAAAAAGAACACACATAAGATGAAGAATACAAAAAAGAAGAAGTAAAAGAATAAATAAGAGAATGAAGAGAATCTAGAAAAAGTCAATATGAATAAAACCCAAAAGAATAAGCATTTGAAGAAGATACATATTACAAACAAAAATAGTGAAGAAGAAGCTAATTAAGCACATGTCATTAATTATGCTAGGCACTATCTCCTCTAGATATCATCGTATAATCGTACAACTTCTCATTCTATTTACACTAATTCAGCTACGGGCTATCTTGCGATATATATATGCAGTTTGTTGGTTGATGCAATCAATCAACTTACATTGTTCTACACTCTCATGATAGTCTTCAACAGTCCAACCAACAATAGGTAAATTCTTTCTATCTTTTGTTTCTGTTCACAAGTTGATTCCTTTTTCACCAATTATATAAACAAAGCCTTCGTTCATTTTAGTATCACTCATGCGTAGCTAATAACATTGTAAGGCAACAAAATAAATAGAGATGTTAAAAAGTTTGATGCACTAATGAAAATAAGTCATTGCATTTTTTTTCCGTGCTTATTTGAATATCGGATATAATTGTTCTTACCTATTTGTTTGGGGAATTGGCTCCACCAAAGAATCTTGCATCTATATGAAAGTTCTCTTATTGAGTTGGCACTTGGTGATGGAAAGTATAGCAAAGGAAAGCAAGAAGGAGGAATTGTTCGTGATTTGTTAAGCATAGCAAATTAAGGCCTGTTGCTTTGGATCTTTTGTTTTCTCTTCCAATAGTTTAAATCTTTTGATTTAATCATCGTAACTATATTAAAATAATTAAGCATCTTGACTAATTGAGACCATTAAGTATTACAATTGGGTAGTTCTTTACAAAAAAAAATATTAAGATAATTACTAATTGCAGTTGATAATTGAGGAATAAGTATAAGGCTTTGTCTAATTTCATCTTGACTAATTGAGACCATTAAGTTAATCCAATTGCATCTTGACTAATTGAGACCATTAAGTTAATCCAATTGGGTAGTTCTTTACAAAAAAAAAAAATTAAGATAATTACTAATTGCAGTTGATAATTGAGGAATAAGTATATAAGGCTTTGCTTAATTTCTTTGTCTAATTTCATCAGATTTTGTAAATAACTATCTTCGATAATTCCTATAGAAGCAACAATTTCTTTGTTCAGGGACTTATCTTTTTGGTGGGTAACTGATTTTTATTTCTTTGGATTTTTCTTGATGTTGAACGATTGGACAAAACCAATGTTACATGTGTCTTTTGTCGAGTGGCAAGGGAAGATGTAACAAAGTAGAATCTCTAATAATTTTCTAATTGCATCATCTTGAAAGCGTGTCTCCTCGATGTTGATACTCTTCCACTCCACACATTATCTAAGCATAAGTATGGCTCTTATCTAAGCATGAGACAAGAGGGGAAGATTTGCCAAAAAAAAACAAAAAAAGGGAATCATGTGTTTTGCCTGCTTTGCTCTAGAGGTCGGGCATGATCGTATACGAGCCCACAGAAGAAAACTGATCCAAGTGGCTAAATGTACATTATACTTCTAATTCTGTTATTGAGCCATTACATATTTAGATTGGGTCCTCGTGAGTGACTTAGGCCAGTATCTGTTCCAACAGATTTTAGAAGAACAAGAAAATTGGACTTTTTTGTCAACAATATTGGGCCTTAGTTAGATTATTTTAAGAAGAATTTATTTATTATATTTTGGAATTTCTTTAGTTTTCTTACAAAAGTCTAAACCTAGTTTCTATTTCTCTGGTTGGCAAAAAAAAAAAAAAAGTTTCTATTTCTCTGTAAATTTGGTCTACATTTTCGAACGTATGGGCTTTAATTAACCGGACTAGAGACCTTCTCAATTCCCCATCAAATTTGTCGTGGCTGGTACTACACTTTCCATTTTTGTTCATCACTCATAATTTCTTAGATTTGTCATTGCTGAACATAAAGTACAAACATTTATGTATTTATAGCTCTGAACTGAACCCTTAACAAGCTAAAGTCCAAAGCCCAGGTCATGGCGGTTTTGTAGCTCAAATTCGTTATTTTGTTAATGATCATGAAAATTGATTAATTATGAAGGTGACCTTGGTACGACTGAATGGACTAAATCAACATTGGACCATGTCTCGAAATGGGAATACGATGTTTTCATCTTGCCTGGAGATCTGTCGTACGCTGATACGTTGCAACCCGTGTGGGACACTTTTGGTCGCTTGGTGCAGCCACTTGCGAGCAAAAGACCATGGATGGTTACTCAAGGCAACCACGAACTCGAACATATTCCTATTTTATAGTGACATAAAATGATTCTGACGATGTTTATAAGTTATAACTCATATATACAGCTACCAAGATCCAACTCCAGCAATATCATTGTTTAGAGAAGCAAGTTTCGGGCATGGTCAATTGGTGGTGGTGAATGCGACTCATGCACAATGGAAATGGCAGAGGAACGATGATGATGTGTCGGTACAAAAGGATTCGGTTTGGTTAACCAGTCTTTCAGCCGATTCATCTTGTCGGGTTTAGACCGTCTCGGTTCGTCTTTCAAATGATATGCGCCTCCTCATTGATTATATGTTAATTATCAGTGTGGAATCGAAGAAATCGAAATATTTAGTGTTTTGAGTATTGACAACAGTATCAAAATAGGAGACAACAATGTTCTGTTTAATAGATTAATAAAGACATTATGATTTTTCTTGGTTGTTTTCTTTCAGATCCTTATCATTTTTCGACAAAATGAAAATTTCATATGAATTTTTCGAATATGTACAAACTTAATGATTTTTATAATTATAACGACACATTGTACGTGGGAAAAACTAGCTGTGGGTTTAAGGTTGCCACTTGCCAATTTGTAACAAACTTTAAGAAAAATCTTATAGCCAATTATAGCAACATATCCAGTTACCAATGGCTAATCTCATTCGTACGTGTAGGTGAAAAAATCTATTGCAAAATCTATCCAGTTATCTAAAAATAATTGTTTGTTATCAACCCCAAAACATATAAAATGATATATGTTCTTAAAAAACATTAAAACGATATATACAATGTGTATGCGCTCACTTGCAAAAGAGCAGTATATAAGTGTCCAATTTATGGTATATATATAAAATATATAACATATATATATATTATATAGTCATTTGTTCAAGATCTTCCTCGCTATTTTTTAAATTGAAATATTCAGTTTTAATGTTTAAAAGCTAAGACCAGCTATGATATTGTTTGCATGCAGTCTAATATCAGCCCACTTTAAATCTTATGGTGGAGACATTAATAAAAGAAGTAAAGTTCAAAAGACAAAAGGTTAGATTAACAACAAAAGGGAGGGAAATAATTAAAAATTACACAAATGAGGAATATGTGTTCTCCGAACTATGATCTAATATATTCTCTATCAAACACGTCCACATATTAGTTATATTGGTGTAACGAGAGACCGAATATTTGAAAATTGATTGGAAAAGACTAAAGAATTAATATATGTTTTAGTTTAACTTCTTCTTTTTTTGTCAAGAATGTTATAGTTTAACTATACATATATTGTGGAGGCAAGGATAAACAAATTATCAGGGTATCAAGTATCAACTATCCAAAAGCATGTACTCGATGTACTCGACTCTTTTGAAAATTTCAACTGGATCAGGGAAAATTGGTCCAATTGGGTTTCGTAAAATCGTCCGAGAACCGAATATATTATCAGTTTATGTATAAACCGATATCAAACCGGATGTTCGACCTTATTGGGAGAAGAAGAAACCAATGAGGGCCAGAAACGCTATTTCGTATATTCTAACTAGCAAGAAATGAAACTCCTCACTTTGTATTTGGTGTAAGCAAGTGACCCACTCTTTATCTTTAGTTCCATTTCAAGACACACCTACTAATTACAAATTTTTGTTTCGGTTCTGTTTAACTTCTAATATCAACTTTTTTAATTTTTATTTATAAAAAATACAACTATATATTGGAATATATCTTGTGAAAAGATTAAAAGAAGCCGTACAAGATATACACAGGGAAAAGTCTATAACTCTTTTTATAAACGTGAACTTTGTGTCATTACTTTTTGGGCTTGTTTCGAAAATGATCTCATCATTTCAGTCAAATGCAAAAGTATACCCTCACTTTTCTCCCCCATACTTTGCCCAATCCTTTCTCTTTTTCTCCTCATGATTTCTAACTATTAACGAAATTGCCATTATTTTTATTTAAGTTTTATTATTTTCGGGTTAAAGAAATACCAAACCATCCTTTGTCAACACACTTATTTACGAAAATGCCATCTTCTTCAATTTTTCCAACCACCATGAACAACCAAAATGGACACACTTAATGCTTGAATCCAACTATTTTCTTGATGTAATTGCTCATTCTACTTACTCACAACTTTATTTTCTTCCATTTCCTTTCCATTTCCATCCAAAAAACTCTCTAATTTTCATTTTTCAAATTTAAGATTTTTATTTTGGCAATTTCTGGCCACCCAAAACGGTGGTTTTCGTTGATATTAGGCAACCCAGAAGATCTGGGTGTGAAACGAAGCTAAAATTGTGCTTAAACCGCAACTAGGTAAATTTTTCTAGATTTTTCCAAAAGTTGCAGCTTTTTCGCGAATGCAGACTTCCAGAGAAGTCTACAAGTCTAGGAGACTTCCAGAGAAGTCTCCTAGTCAACGCATGGGTTAGTTTTGCAATTGACCGAATATCGGGTTTCGAAGTCTGCGGAAATTTCTTTGAAAACAAAAAAAAATATCTCGCAGACTTCTCTGGAAGTCTAAAACACAGAAGGTTAGATTTGCAATTGACTAAAAGTCAACCTTTTATAGCAGACTTCTCTGGAAGTCTGTACATTCTCAGACTTCCCTGGATGTCTGCTCAATTGTTGACCTTTTTCAAAGTAGACTGCCAGAGAAGTCTGCGGCGGTCTGCAGAGGTTAGTTTTGCAATTGAATAAAATGTTCAAACAGAGCCCGGAAGTCCAATTATACGCAGACTTCCCTGGAAGTCTGCAGAATTATACGCAGACTTCTATGGCAGTCTGAAATTTCCGCAGACTTCCCTGGAAGTCTACGTATTCTTGGGGCAAATTTTGGTCAACGCTTATTCCACAGACTTCTTTCCCAGACTGCCAGAGAAGTCTGCGATGAAAATTTTGACTTTGGTCAATTGCAAAACAGATCTCCGCAGACTTCCCTGGCAGTCTGAAATGTCGGCGCCGTTTTTTGTTGTTTTTTGTCGTCTAGCTACAGACTTCCGAAGAAGTCTGCTGAAATTTTCAGACTGCCAGAGAAGTCTACTCTTAAAACGTTGACTTTTAGTCAATTGCAAAAATAACCTTCTTTTTTCTCAGACTGCCAGAGAAGTCTACTTTAAAAGTCAACAATTTTCTAAATTGCAAAAATAACCCCTCGCAGACTTCTATGGAAGTCTGCGGCACGTGCCCAGACTTCTCAATTTTCGGAGAAGTCTGCATTTCAGACTGCCGAAGAAGTCTACTCTGAAAATCAGAGTAGACTTCTCCGGCAGTCTGAAAATTTATGTTTTCTTAAAAATGCGTTTAAAGCCAAATTATGAAGTATTTTTTTTTATTTTTCCATTAAGCGCGTCTTTTAGTCATTGGTGTTGCTTCTATATAAGTTGTATATGTTTATATCTTATATTTATGACATACTCAAATTTATTGGCTAATTAGGCATTTAGCTCATTTCCGCAGACTTCCAAAGAAGTCTACTCCGAAGACTTATTTGATTTTTTCCATTAATCACGTCTTTTGGTTATTGTATTCGCTTCTGATAAGTTTGACATGTTTATATCTTATAATTATTACATAATCAAATTTCTTGGTTAATTAGGCATTTAACTCATTTCCGCAGACTTCTCTGGCAGTCTGGGGCACGTGCCCAGACTTCTCTGGAAGTCTACAATGTTCCTTTTGCTAGTCAAGTAACTTCTGAGTTTATCATCCTTCTTCACTGATTGGTTCTAATAATCTGATACTTGTCTTCACTTTCTCATGAACATATTAAGAAGGATAAAGACATATTGATTGTTATTTCTGCAGACTTCTTGTGTAGTCTGAAATTGTTCATGTATGAGTTTGATATGTTTAGGTATTATTAAGTTTTCAGCTCATTTGTGCATACTACTGATGAAGTTTGCTCTGTATCACAAATGATAAATTCATTGAATTATGCAAAATGCAAGGTAAAAGAGAGTCTCAATTTAGGATTACTTTGTGTCTTAAAACATACAAATACTAAGAGCACATTGATTGAGAGAACATAATTGTACATTTAAACTCTTGTATCCAATATAAAAAGCATGCAAAA
The DNA here is from genome assembly GCA_900406415.1 of Isatis lusitanica. Taxonomy (NCBI): domain Eukaryota; kingdom Viridiplantae; phylum Streptophyta; class Magnoliopsida; order Brassicales; family Brassicaceae; genus Isatis; species Isatis lusitanica. The sequence goes on from OVBB01000554.1 coordinate 18,003, forward strand.
ACTGAGAGTTTGAGCAGTTTACATCAAATCATCAAATCATCCAAAAGCCTAAACATCAGCTAACTCTCTTCATCCTTGCATCTACTGGCCAAAGAAAGCCATGTCTTAATTATGCATCTTCTTGCTTGCTTGTTTTTGCATCTGAAGCTACTGTCTTCTATCGCAGACTTCTCCAGAAGTCTTCTATCGCAGACTTCTCCAGAAGTCTTCTATCGCAGACTTCTCCAGAAGTCTTCTATCACAGACTTCATTACACGAATGCAACATAAACACTAGATCTGGACGAAACTAGAAGCAAAAAAACTTGAAATTTGTTAAAATGAAACTCAGATCTGGACGAAAAATGTAAAAGCTTCAAAAGTAACCAAACAAAATTTTTTTTGAAGGTTTCCAATAGTTATATAAAGCTAGAAAAATGTCCAAAAATATGTGAAGCTTTTATTCTATATATTTTTTGCTGAAAGCTTTAACATTTCCCTTAAAATGAAACTCAAATCTTGACAAAAAGCTTCAGTTTCTTATAAAACTCAGATCTGGAGAAAAGCTTCAAAAGTAACCAAACAAAAATAATTTTTGTAGGTTTCCAATAGTTATATAAAGCTAAAAAATGTCCAAAAATATGTGAAGCTTTTATTCTATATATTTTTGCTGAAAGCTTTAACATTTCCCTTAAAATGAAACTCAAATCTTGACAAAAAGCTTCAGTTTCTTATAAAACTCAGATGTGGAGAAAAGCTTCAAAAGTAACCAAGTAAAAATAATTTTTGAAGGTTTCCAATAGTTATATAAAGCTAAAAAAGTGTCCAAAAATATGTGAAGCTTTTATTCTATATATTTTTTTTCTGAAAGCTTTAACATTTTCCTTAAAATGAAACTCAAATCTTAACAAAAATCTTCAGTTTTTTATAAAACTCAGATCTGGAGAAAACTTACCTGTTCAGAAAGAGATGGAGTTGATAGTGGTATGATCTACAAAAAGAAGAAAACACATGAGAAAGTGATGAAGGTGGTGAAATAAACATGGATAAGGAAGAGGAAGAAGACATACCTGAGGAAGAAGAAAGGAGAGAGGAGAGACGTTTTTTTTTTTTACCAATTTAGGGTTTAGTTGTCGGCCAAAAGAGTAAATGCCCTTTATATAGTAGGTTAAATCTTTCGGTTAGGTTTAAAATACTCGTTCGGACGCAGACTTCTGGAGAAGTCTCAAAACACTAACTCAAGCAGACTTCTATGGAAGTCTGAAATTTGAAATTTCAAAATAATATTGGAGGGAAATTTAATATTTTCACGAAATATTGGAGGGAAATTTAAGATTTCAGTTTTTTTTTTAATGCAGACTTCTAGAGAAGTCTGAAATTTTGACGCAGACTTCTAGTGAAGTCTGGAATTTGAAATTTTTAAAAAGTATTGGAGGGAAATTTAATATTTTCCTGAAAATTATGGAGGGAAATTCAAGATTTTAGGTTTTTTTTTTTAACACAAATTTTAAGTTAAAATAATATTTCAGTAATTTGAATTTCAGACTTCTAGAGAAGTCTGAAATCTGAATTTTTTTAAAAAAAAGTTATTGGAGGGAAATTTAAAATTTTCACGAAAATTATGGAGGGAAATTTAAGATTTAAATTTCAGACTTCTATAGAAGTCTCTAGCCACTATACATAAGCAGACTTCCATGGAAGTCTGCTCTTCATTATCCTTAATTCGAATGTTTTTCATTAATTTGTCAAATCTCTTAATAAATTCTTCAATCTTACACTATAATCGTTTACTATACTTATAGATTAACACTTATGTCCAAATTAAACATTGAAAACTCAAAAAATAAGAAACTCAAACTCTAACCCTAGATGTTTGGACATTATACCCTAAAACTTATACCAAACAACTCAAAACCTCAAACCCTCAACCCTCATCCATTACAAAAATCACCTATTTTATCTATCACTGTTTTGTTTTAATCGATTTGATGAAATTTAAATTTTCATTTACTATATTTTCTATTATCTTCATTATGTATAGAAATAGGTATATTCAAAATATTTTTTAATAATTTTATAATTTAAATTTAAGATATTATTAAAATGCATACTTCTATAGAAGTCTGCGTCATAAAACACAAGAAGGATTGCATATTTTATATTTTTTGTTAACTTTTAATCTTTTTTGTGAAATTTTAATTTTAGTGAATCATATTTGTTTGTCTCTTGATTATGTATAGAAATAGCTATAAACAAATTATTTATTTTAATTTTCCTAATTTAAATTTAAGATTTAATTGACAAGCAGACTTCTATAGAAGTCTGTGTTATAGGGAGACTTCATTTACAAATCGCAGACTTCGCAATGATTAAACCGTAAAAAAGCCACCCGATTTTTTGTTTGCTCATTGAGTGCGAAATGGTAATTTCATTTGCCCTGGGGTATACTTTTGCAAACAAACTCATCTTTTAGGTTACGCTGCAAACAAAAGCATCTTTTGGGTCATTTTTAGCAAATTGCTCTTACTTTTTCATCTTAATTTTTTTTTTGAAAGAGTTTTTTCTTCTAAATATTATGGGCAAACGAACGAGTTCTAGACATGTACATGTGAATGTATGAACAAACTACCTTCCTATTTATATGAAGTTTCACGTTCTGCTGCACTTATGATCCATGATTATTTTTGTAGGTTTTGGAGCTCCGAATAAAGTCCAAAATCAAGTTCAAAAAAAATCTGCTGTAATTAAAGGAGAAGCGTTTTGAATCATTTTTGCTGATAAAAATTTGTGGAGTTTTATAATTCTAAAATTTAATATATAGTTTTGAAATAATAATTATTCATGCGCAATAGCGCAGGTATTTTCTTAGTAAAATAATAAAGTCCAAAATCCAAAGACTCTTCTTTCTTACTCTCCTCCTCCATTTCTTTTTATTCTTCTGATTCTAGTACTCGAGCATCATCTCCCTCTGCCTCCTCGGGTATTTCTTCTTCCTCTTCATCATTTAGAACAGCAAACCAGGCGAGACTATGACTGTAGGTCCAGAATTTTCCTTCTGTTCTGCGAGTTTTCATGACTTTCTGGGTGAGACTAGAGACCACACTTTCTCCGTCTGAGTGTCCTCTGCCTTTGTAATTGCGACATTCTACATTAAGGTTTTTAAGTTGTTCTGCGTTCCTTGTTGCAGAAGAAGCTTCCTCTGCATCAACATTTTGTACTTCTCGCTGAAGAATTTTCATTTGACTATTTTTTTGAGGAAATGCCTTCTTTCCTTTTTGATTACAATGCTTTTCCAGATGTCCCCACTTAGAGCAGGTCGTGCATCGTGATGGAAGCCACGGGTAGGAGAACTCCACCTCTGCATCGACACCCATTTTTGATTTGAAACGATACACCTTTGGTAGCTCTTTTGTCATATTTGCACTGACAAATACTTTTGCTTCCTTCAAAATTCTTGCACAGCTCTTTGCCAGGATGCAACTGCAATAGTTTTCCTACCGTGCTTGCAATGAAGGCGATGCCATCCCATGAAAACATCTTGTGTGGGACGTTTTTCAGCGTTATCCACATTGGTATTGTTGTTATCTCAGGCTCATATTCCTCGATTATTGGAGACCATTTGGATACAATCATGGGAATATCTGCAATATTCCACATGCCTCGTCGTAAGACCCTATTTCTTGTCTGAGCCAGAGCCGTGCCTAATGTATATTAAAAAAGGCTTTTGCCTCAGGCCCCCAA
>OVBB01000555.1:0-21675 GCA_900406415.1 Isatis lusitanica
AAAGGAAGAAAGATGAAGCAATAGAAGAAAACTACTTGATTGACTAAAAAGAACACAAGAACTTTTAGGTTTTCACAATAGATCATAAGATCCCCTCTAAAAATAGGTTAAGAGCCTATTTATACAAGTCTAACAAAAAAACCCTAATCGGCCCAACAATCCTAGGTCAACCCAAGAAAAAGAAGAGAAGTCAAGGATGGTCAACACTTTTCTGGGTGCATAATGGTCGTAGCTACCAGCATTTGGTCGCTAGGAGAGGTTGCTAGGCGCTAGAGACCAGTGTTTGGTCGCTAGAGCAGGTTGCTAGGCGCTTTGTTGATCTCGCTGGGTCGCTAGCGACATATGGCTGGTCGCTAGGTGCTAAAACTGCCATATCTTTTGAACCGCTGCACGGAATGACTTGAAACTACCACCAAACGAAAGCGGATTCAATTGTCTACAACTTTGATGAAGAACGCCGGAGCTAAATCGGAATGGAAGCCCTTCATTTGACCAGATCTTTCAGTCACTTGTTNTAAGTGGATGCAAAAAATGAATGCAAAGCTGTGCTAAATGAATGCTAACATGGTGTAAATTATGCACATATCACTACCTTGTCACAAGATAGATGAAATGAGTTTGCGTTGTTGTCAATTGAGATAACTATGATTAAAAACTTGTCTACCCGAATTTAATAACTGATTTTGCTGAAAATGCAAAGAGAGATATAATTTTAAAAAATATTGTTTTAACATTTTTTTATAAAAAGTTCATACAGTTGGATTATCTTATGAAACTTTAACATATTTTTTGCTATATTATTATCATTTTATGATCTTTAAGACGAATGCACAATTTTTGAAATTTCTTAGAGCAGTCCAAAACGTTGCACCGACACTGCGTGTAACACACATATTGAGTTCCTCATTAAACAAAACTCAATGAGAAGAATATGCGCACAATGTCAAGAACATACTTGCTTTCTTCAAATTCGTATGGTTTTTACATTTTGTGATAAATTATTATTGCTATTAACCTTTTTTGGTCTTTGTTTGTAGTGTGGATTGAAAGCTCATATTCCGTCGATGTGCCATGAAAAAAATTTGGTTTCATGATCGAGTTAATCCAAATCGTACATCTGAATAGTGGGTTTACAACTGTGTAGACAATGTAAAATTCATGAATAACTTTGTTGAGGAGTTTGGAACAGTTGATGTGGTGGCCGCACAACATCCAACTCTTCACAAGGTTTATCTCGAGGTATGTGTGTTATTTTTTACCGATTTGTTTGAGTTATACTTCCTATTTTATTGAGTTTTCATCCAGATCTGTTTTATTAAGTCTTGATTCTGTTTTTCTTATTCTTGTAGATGGTAGAAGTTGCTAACATTGTTAAAAACGTGCAAGTTACATATCATTATACTCTTTCTATTGAACCTTATATGATGGATGCACAAATAGTGTCGGTGCAATGTTTTGGATTACCCTAAGCAAGTTCAAAATTGTTCATTTTCAATTAAAAATCATAAAATGAGATCATTATAGCAAAAAATATGTTAAATTTTCATAAGATAATCCAACTCTATAAACTGTTCGTAAAAAAATGTAAAAAGAACCATTTATTTTTGAATTACAACTTTCTTTGCATTTTTTTTCCAGCAAAATGGGTTATTAAACTCGGGTAGTCAAGTTTTTCAATCATAGTTGTCTCAATTAACAACAAAGTCAAATCATTTAATCTAACTTGTAACAAAGTAGACCACAAATTATTTTTATTTGGTTCAACTTTAAAAATCTTATTTCAGTTGTGATGGCTGATACAAGAATAGTCAACAATATGCGATAAAAAAAACTTCTGTGTTTTGATATCAATCCTCCAATTCTGTGTTTTGCTAAATAATTTTTATTAGGTTCAACTTCGTTGATCGGCTTGAATCAAAACCATAGTGGTTTGATAAGTTTGATCTTCAACCGGGTATTGATTGATGCGGTTGAGCAAGATGCTTAATGGTATCTGTAAAGCTTTAGCCTTAGACCTTGTCATTGGGCCTTGCAACACTTCTTTAGGTTCCAACTCTGGTCCTAGCTCCTCCATTCCTTGTGTATATGTATCCTCTTGTTCCATGTTGTGGGAGTCTTCCATGATCACATCATCCCCTCTCCCTTAGAAATGATTTGTCCTCAAATCCGCTTCATCTGCACAAAAGGGAGCAAAATCAGAAACATTAAAGCTATTGCTAACGGTGTACTTACCTTTGAGGTCGACTTGATATGCATTATTGCTGATCTTTTTGATGATTTCAAATGGTCCATATATTCTTGGCATGAGCTTGCATTTCCTCTCAGCTGGAAATCGTTCTTTCCTCAAATGTACCCAGACCAGATCACCAACTTCTAATATCATTCTCGCCTTCCTTTGTTGGCATGCTTAGTATAAAGCTTTGTTTTGTCCTCTAGATTTTTACTTGCTTTTTCATGGATCTTCTATACTAACTCGGCCTTTTGCTTTTCATCAAGACTAGCTCTTTCATTCAAAGGCAAATGCATCAAATCCAAAGGAGAGGTGGGATTGAACCCATAAACAATTTGAAACGGTGAATACTTGGAGGCATGCATGATTATATGAAAATTCTATATGAAGCAAACATTCTTCCCAACATTTGAATTTCTTTTTATTCAAAGCTCTCAAAAGCGTTTTTAGAGTTCTATTGACAACTTCTGTTTGCCAATCAGATTGTGGGTGACATGTGGTAGAGAACAACAGCTTAGTACTTAATTTAGACCACAAGGTCTTCCAAAAGAAGCTTAAGAACTGAGTGTCTCTATCAGACACAATTGATTTAGGCATGTCATGAATGCGACCAATCTCTTTCAAAAAAAAGTTAGCTACATGCAATGCATCATCGGTTTTGTTGCAAGCAACAAAATGAGCCATTTTTAAAATCTATCTACCACCACAAAGATAGAGTCCTTCCCTGTCATAGTCCTAGGCAAACCCATGACAAAAATCCATTGATATATCCCTCCAAGGATGAGTGGGAATATGGAGAGGAGTATAAAACCGTGGGGTTGGACCTTAGACTTTGCCCGATTGCAAGTCACACATCGTCCACATATCCTTTCCACATCATGCTTCATGTGTGGCCAATGGAAGTGTGCCCTCATGATCTCCAGAGATTTAGCTATGCCAAAGTGACCGATGAGACCTCCTCCATGAGCTTCTCTTGTAAACAAATCCCTCAAAGAACATTTAGGAATACAAAGGAGATTCTTATAAAAAAGAAACCCATCCTGGAGATAGTAATGACTAAACGCATGCTTTTCACATCCAGTATAGATCTTTTGAAAATCCGAATCAATGGCATAAATTTCTTTGATCTGTTCAAAACCTAAGAGTTTAACTTCAAGGGTAGAGAGTTGAGTGTACCTCCAAGATAATGCATCAGCGACCACATGATCCTTACCTTTTTATACTTGATAACATATGGAAAAGTTTCAATGAAATCCACCCACCTTGCGTGTCTCTTGTTGAGTTTTTGTTGCCCTTTGAGGTGTTTGAGGGATTCATGATCGGTATGGATCCTAAACTCCTTGTCGTATGTAGGGTAATTGAGAGTAGCTCCTCCAAGTTTCTCACTGAAGAAGGAAATCGGTTGTTTGTTTTGCATGAGAACTGCTCCAGTTCCTATCATTGAGGCATCACATTCAATTTCAAGGTTTTCAAAAAGTCAGGTAATATAAGAACTGGTGTGTGAGTAAGCTTCTCTCTTAGGCTTTGGAAAGCTTCTTCTTGGGCTGTTTCCCATTTGAAAACGACGTCCTTCTTGATGACTTCAGTTAAGGGCGCGGCTAAGGTACTGAAATCCTTGACAAATCTTCGATAGAACCCAGCTAATCCATGGAAACTTCTAACTTCCCCTTCAGTCTTAGGACTCGGCCAATATCGTATGGCTTTCACCTTTTCCTCATCCACCTTTAGGCCTCTTGCACTAACCACAAACCCAAGAAAGACAACACTGTTCGTGAAAAAAACTACAATTCTTGAGATTAGCAAATAACTTTTCATGTCTAAGCAAATCTAAGACCAAACGGATATGCTGAATATGCTTCTCTAAGTTTTTTGCTGTAGATTAGAATGTCATCAAAGTAAACAACTAAAAATATGCCTATATAAGCTCTAAGAACATGATTCATTAAGGGCATAAATGGACTAGGTGCATTGGTTAGACCAAATGGCATCACAAGCCATTCATAGAGACCAAGCTTGGTTTTAAAGGAAGTCTTCCATTCGACTCCCTCTTTCATCATAATTTGATGATATTCACTTTTTAAATCAACCCTTAGAAATGACGCTAGAACCATGAAATTCATCTAACATGTCATCTAATCTAGGTATGGGATGACGATACTTCACTGTGATATTGTTTATGGTACGAAAATCCACACACATGCGCCATCTTCCATCCTTCAGTGGAACAAGGAGGACTGGAACTGCACAAGGGCTCATCTTCTCCCAAATATGTCCTGTGGCCATAAGATCTCCAATCTGTTTTTCAAGTTCTTTTATCTCCACCGGATTAGTCCTATTAGCAGGTCGGTTTGGAAGTGAAGCTCATGGGACGAAGTCTATCTAATGCTTAATGCCCCTGCAAGGTGGTAGACCGTTGGGAGTTTCTTCTGGAAACACATCACTGTATTCTTGCAAGAGATTTCTCATTTCACTCTGTAGCACCGGTGTGATGTTAGCATTGGTTAGTAAAACTTCTTTATAAACAATTAAAAACATAGGTCGTTTAGAGAAGACTTTTTTTGATTTTGATAGATTTCTTGTGGCGTCAATTATACAAGAGTGGTCTTCTTGCTTTCTTATGTGAAGGAGTGGCGGTTGGTGAAGCTGTCATGTATGACACGCCTGTCTGATTGCCATGGTCTACCCAACAAGATATGGCCAGCTTCCATTGGAACCACATCACACAATATTTCATCTTCATATGTACCAATGGCAATTGGAACTTGAACCTGTTCCTTCACGGTTATCTCTCTACTGTTTTTAAGCCATTGTAGCTTATAGGGTACCGGATGCTTGTTGGTCTTAAGATCTAGCTTCTTAACCATCGTGTTGCTAGCAGCATTGGTGCAGCTTCCTCCATCTATAATAAGGCTACAGACCTTCCCATGGCAAACCAACGAGTATGGAACAAGTTTTCGTGTTGCTCTTCTTCTTGAACCTTAGGTTTCAAACTCAGAACTCTCTCGGTAACCAACATATCTCCTTTGACTGGAAGTAACTCCTGTTCTTCTTCTTAACCCTCAGTCTGTTATTCTTTGATTCGATGTCTCCATTCTCACAGATGACCATTACCCTTTTGCTAGAGCACTCATTAGCGTAACATCCCTTGATCTGATTCTGGTCTCTTTTGGCTTATCCTTTTCTCCATTCGAGAGTGTAGACTCAACTTTTGCGTTTGATGAAGAAAGTTTTCTCTCGGGGTTGTTGCTCTTATCTTCCTTGTACTGGTTGGAACGAAAACTAGAGGTTCCACCGAAAGACTTAAGAGGTTGAATTTCTTTCTAGTTGTTGCTTAAACATATCTGCCTTGTGCAACATATCTTCTAGATCAAAACACTGTTGGGTTTCAAGTCGGTCTTGAATATCTCTGTTTAGTTCCCCCATGAAACGAGCCATATTAGCTTCCTTATCTTCTTCAATCTCAGCTCTCAGCATTAAAGTTTCCATCTCATTGTAATAATCATCTACTGATCGGCTGCCTTGAGCCAACCTTCTCAGCTTCAGGTGCAGGTCACGGTTAAAGTGCTTGGGTACGAACCATTTGCACAATAGGTTCTTCATCTCTATCCATGATTCAACGGGTTGCATCTGGTGCTTTTTTCTCGTGGTGAAAAGTTGATCCCACCAGTTGAGGGCATAGTCTTGAAACTCAGTCGCCACAATTTTGACTTTGTTTTCTTCTGTGAAACGTTGAGCATAAAAGATCAAGTCCACCTTCTTTCCCAATCCAGGTATGCTTCAGGATCCGTCTTTCCATGAAACGTCATAATCTTAACTTTGTAACCCTTTATAAAAATTTAACCAGTTCCTCTTCTCCTATCTCGACGATGTTCTCTCCTAGCACCTTCACGGTTTGAGCTGCTCTGTCGAGAATTGCTTCTATGGGAACTACTCATGTAGTATTGATCGGTTTCCTCTTGATGGCTCCTGGCCTTGCAGAGCTTCCATCCGATCGTTAACCAATTTCTCTATTTGTTTGGCTATGGCTTCCAGCAGGAGTTTGTTCTGGATACTCAGGCTTGTTTTCTCCTTCCTTGTCCGCGGACATGGTGCCTGAAACAACAAACACAACTCGCAGTCAACTAGTTCGTGAATATATCAAGTAACCCTAAGTTACAAAGTGTTTCAAATCATGGTGGGATGATGAAGCTAAATCGGTTCTTATGCAGAAAATATATCGACCAAAAGAAACAATGATCACAACGATCTAATAACCTAAATCGAAAAGTTCCTGATTGATCGAATCGAAAACTCATAGAATATGAATAGACAGTTATGATGGGGTAAGAACACTTAGCTTCCAAAGTGGCTCTGATACCACTTAATATGAATCTCCTTAAGATCTTCACTTTGAAAGCAAGTAGACAATGTAATTGAATCGAGATGGGATGGATTCCGATGATGAAAAAGGATGGATCGCTGGGTCACTCTAAGGGGGTGGAAGATCCTCAGATTTACTGTGGAGTGAATGGTCACACAAAGGGTATGAGAGAGCCTTTGATTTATCGATTTGAAAAAAAAATATTTGCTTAAGGTTGTAAAAGAGAAATATTGATTAGCGAATAACACAAGGTTCAGCGAGTCTAAATAGAGAGGGAGAAGAGAGGAGCGTGGTCTCGGAAACAAGGAGAGAAAACCTCGGAAACACACAAAGAAATAAACACAAAGACCAAATTCAAACTTCAAAAGTAAAAGACTTGCTCGCGAATAAGGATGGCTTGGTCTTCATGGATCAACAAATGAACAATGTGGAAGTGATCCATTAAACTCATTAAAAACCTTCCTTTCGAAAACCCAATGGAACAAAACCAAATGCAAATAAAAAGAGTGTTGAATGGATCACCTAGTCCATTTGTTGATTGGCTTGAATCACAACCATAATGGTTAGATAAGGTTGATCTTCAACCGAGTATTGATTGATTCGGTTGAGCAAGATGCTTAAGGTTTTCTTTAAAGCTTTAGCCTTAGACCTTTTCATTGGGTCTTGCAACACTTATTTAGGTTCCAGCTCTGGTTCTAGCTCCTCCATGCCTTGTATATCCGCATCCTCTTGTTCCATGTTGTGGGAGCCTTTCATGATCACATCATGCTTTCTTGTTGGACTTCTCTTTCATAGTAGATTGATCCTTCTCTATTACCTTCTTCTTTGAGGCTGGGAGATGAGAGAGAGCTTCAATCTTTTCTGCACCTTCATACATATCATCTGCAAGGTTCTCTCCCAACATATCCTCATTATCCAACAAAGTATCATCCATATCCTGATCATCATACTGGTTCGCAAGCTTATTCATTTCTTCCTTAAGAGCAAGATCCTCATTTTCATTCGTACCTAATTCGGTTCCAACCTCAGCTTCATTTCCCCGAGAAAGATTATCTCCTATCAGGTTCAGTAATACAGGTTCCATAGTCGTGTCTACCCTATCGATTTGAACAAGTTCCCCAGGTTCCACGATAGATAGTGGCGGGTGTGGAGAGAGGAGGATCTTTCTTTGATGTCCTTGAGAATTCAGATATTGTTGCCTTTCCGTTAAATCTATGCCTCTTCTCCTCCTCTGTTTCATCCTTATCGTCATAAGCTTCCTTAGAACGACTTACCGGTCTCAACTCCCTCAAAACGATGACCTGAGTTTCTGCTCCGATTTAAGTTTCCCCGATGATCCTGTCTGCGCATTTGATCGTAATTTCCTGTCATGATTTTCTGTGAATCTGGAGAGCGATGGAATGATGAGAATTTTTATACTGGGCCTTTTCAGGATGTTCAGACATGTCTTTAGATTGCTGCTTCACTACTTCTGAACCCTTCTCCACGTGATTCTTCTTACGCTAACAGCCCGGTGATTTTTCTCTGTCGGAACGATATCCTCTATTGTCATATTCACGGCTTGAATAGGGGTGGTATCTCTCTCTCTCTCTCTCTTTCGAGGACTGTAATTTGATTTTGAAGAATCAATTCTTTCACACCTCCTTCCTGCGACTTTCTTTTTTTACTTTGAATTGCATTCATAAAGTCAGAGCGCAAGTTTCTTTCTTTTGATGGAGATTCCACCTGTCCCGATTTTTGCAATGTCTTCCACAAAATAGGGAGAGCCTGGTTTTGATAAAATCTTCCGGGATAAGAGAACATTTCCCGAGCTATTGCACTTTCTTTTGTCTTTTTTGTTCCATTATATGCAGCCTGTTTTGTTCTCTCTGAGCCTCCGAAAGATCTGGGCAAGTACCATCCTGATGGGATATGCGGTAACAAGTGAAGCACCATCGAAATAAGTCTTCATAAGTGATATTTACTTTGATCACAACTCCATTGTTAAAGCCTACACACATATCAAACTGTAGTGGAGCATCCGCGTTTAGTGAAACTTTAGCTCTTACTCCACCAACATCTACTTCAATCACAGTTCCCAAGGCATCTCGGATCCCCCTGTAGACCTGATCCTTGCGTTAATGAATAGGGATGCCAGAGATACACGTCCAGAAAGACCATGGTATTGGGGAAGTCCTCCCTTATGTTAGCTTCCCATCTCTCCAGAGAGAAAGTCCACTTGTTAAAGGGGCAAGGTCTTCTGTCCAACACTTTTTGTAAATCTTCTTCTCTGTCAAAATCGAATTGGAACTTGCCATTGTCCAAATTCGTGCCACAGACTCTTCTTTCCACATCCCAAATTCGCCGCTTTGGAAGTTGAGCGATAAGAGAATTAACACTACACCCCTCTCTATGATCATCCTTCCCACCAGAGTTCGTTGATGGTTTTAGATTAAGTCCGAGTTATCAAAAGGCGGAATTTGAATGATCTCATCTTCCTCTTGAACTCTGCGCCTAACAGGGCGTGGTGATACACCTCGTGAACGGGTAGCCAATGAAGAGCTCATGTTCTCCTAGTGAAGGCAATACTAAACACCTTAAGCAAGGGGAACCTTGTGCAAGACTATCCTTGTTCTCAAAGCAAATCTGAAGGCAGAGATGCACCCAAGAGTACTTGACACCCAGAGTGACAAAAGAGAACTTAGCACACACGCTAGACAGTGACACACAACCCAGATTTCCAGACCTCAACGAAACTAGGAGAGGACGAGAAGCACCCTCCAAAGAGCAGAAACATGATCACGACCGTCAAAATCGGAATCAATATAAGCGGATGAATCCATTTGAGTTACCTAGATCGTAGCCCAAAGCTAGACAACGCAGTAAAACCAGAACAACGAGAGCACCGCTGGGTGGAGACTCAGGAGAAGTGTATGTAGTCTTCCTCCTTTGTACTCCAGACAATGATAAACCTCAAAACTCCGTTGATGTGCCGTTGAAGTTTACAGATCTTGGAGTTGCCCATTTTTCGCCTAAAGCCCTAGTGCCACTTCAAATTGAGTTGATCTTACTTCACTTTTTCTTTCCTTTTTAAAAATTTGCAAAAATCATTAAGTTAAATCATCTCTCAGGCTGTCTTTTTTGGAAAAAATAGGGTTTTGGAAATCTGAGGAGAAACACGATATTGATGAATGTAAGTATTCTTGATTTGATCTTACTTCATTCTTTCTTTCCTTTTTCAAAAAAAATTCAAAAATCATTAAGTTAAATCATCACACACACTGTCTTTTTTGAAATTTTTGGTGGAAAAATTAGGGTTTAGAAATCTGACAAAAAAAAAGATGATTATATTGAATGTAAGTTGAGTTGATCTTACTTCACTCTTTCTTTCCTTTTTTAAAAAATTGCAAAAATCAGTAACCTAAATCATCTCACATGCTATTTTTTTTGAATTTCTTTTAGGAAAAATTAGGGTTTTTTCAAATATGTGATAAAACGTGTTTAGGTATATTTTTTGTTTGCTGAAACGTAAATATTTTGAAAAACTCTTTATTATTTCCTAGCAGATATTCGATATAATCATTAATCACCTTTCTGTATGATAAGCGTGATTTTATGATCAAAATTATTATTTAATTTGGTCAAAACATGTGCTTTTGTGTTTTGTTCAAACCCGGCCCATTCATTTTTCCTAAGACCTAAGTTTCTCGATCATATATGTAGCCCATTGATAGACTAAAACAAAGAAAAACCTTGATTTTCTATATATGTTTAACAAATATTTTGGGTGTGATATAGGTGATGGGTTTCAGATTGGCTTTTGCAAGGCCTTCTTTCTATGACACATCTTCTAATGAGCCAACACATGTATAAAATTGTGTCATACAAATTAATTATCAGTCATATGAAACCGGCCCTAACTTTGCTATTTTAAGATGCTCTGCTCAGTCTGAAGCGACGCATGGATATGTGCGGTAGTTGTTTGGATGTGGAGATGATTCACGGCAGTGTAATCAAGCTTGGAGTTGTACATCACGAGCCCACAATCAGGAGATTGTGTGATTTGTACATCAAAGTTGCGTCAATAGCCTAACATTGTCGTAGATGTTTTTCGTCAGCTGCTAAGTCCTTACTGGCTAGAGGTAAATAGGCAATTATTGCTCGATCATCATCGTATCAGAATAATCCTCTCAACCAGTTAATTTCCTCCCTGAGAACCGTACTTGAGAGTTTCATAACTCAATTTTTACTTATTTTAGAAGTAACTGATGATGATGTATCATTTCTGTTTGGATCACGCTGATGCTAGTCTGGACAATCATGGAATGAAGCTGGTATAGGAGTTCCATCTTAGGGTGCATGATCTCGGACTTAAGTGCACTGACCTACACGTCGGGATTCTGATGAGCCTGTACATCAGAGTGGCGAACCGCCCAGACCTTGCATGCCATATCTTCTCAAGGCTTAGACGTTCCGGTTATGGTGCATGGAGGAAGCTCATCTATGCCTATGCTACTTTTGATCCAAAGAAGGGCATTGAAGCATTTGGCGAGATGGAGAAGACTAATATCAAACCTACTCCTCGGTCCTTCCGAGCGCTTCTTTATGCTCATGCTAAGACAGACACCAACATAAAAGAAGCATTGAATGTATTGGTGAGGATGAAGATAGACTACCAGATCGAGTCTGATGTCACACACTTCGGATGCTATATAGACAAGATAATCAAGCATGGCCACATAGGGGCAGCCATTAAAGTATCAGCTCGAATCAAATGTCCAGTGTCAAACGAAATGTGCAGCATGATATTCGGTCTATTGGAACATGTTTTGGACGAATGGCTTTAACCAATATTACAGTGATTTTTTCGGACAACTCGGTTGTCGGAATTACAAAATTTTGGAGTAGTTGGATTCCTTGTTGTAAGCATTATTAGATAGTGTATTCTTATGTCAAAAACATAGTTCTTTTGAATGAGAAATGAAGATATAAGTGGCTAACTTGAAAAGCTTGTAAAGCTTTAAAATTTGGCTAAGTGTAGATTAGGAAATACCCATAGCAAAAATTATGGATTTGGATTTGGATTTGGATTTGAATCTTTTTAATTTGTTAAGTGGACATGTCCATTAACTTATTATTTGCACCCAACTTATGTTAATCTTTTGTATTAGACTCATTCCACACAAGAAAGCAAATCAACATTGAAGAATGTTATGGTTCTTCCAAAAAAAATGAAATTTTTTTTTTTGGTCAAACATAATATCTTCACATAATTACTTGACGGAATCTTCTGTGATAATGGTGTTTGAATCATCCTTATTATGGTTGATACATACATTAACATCTTCATTATGTCATTGCACATTTTGATTCTGAAATGATTACATTACGTAGCATTATAGCAATGATTCTCATATGTTTTAATTTTAAATAATTACGTTGCATAGTGCATTGCTTCTCCTTATTTTATTATAAATAAGGTTTGTTAGCAAGCTGAACAATACATAGACACACAGACAACATTACCAAAACAAAGAAAAACAAACTCTCATATCTTTTAGTTTATATTTTGTGTTGAGAGTATATCATAGATTATAGGTTCGACACGCTCTGATTTTTAAATGCTGTGAGATTAGAGATATACGCAGTTGTATCTAGGTATTCTTAAATGTAGTTAAACCGGCACACTACGGACGTTTAAGGGATTAAGGAAAGAGATCATCATCTGGACTCTGCTTTCTTTCATTTTTGATCCAATTACGGTATAGTATATGATTTTTTATTTGATTCATAGCATTTGTAGATTGCTTTACATATAATATTTGCCCTTTTGTAAATATAGTACCTACAGTTTTAATCTTTTAAAATTCGTTTCTGCTTATTGCACTAATGAATCTCTTATTGTAAAATTGTTTGCAGATTATGTATGAGGCACATATACATTTTTTTTGGTTCTCCACTGCAATTATTTGCCTTTGTGCTAATGCTCTATTTTTGTAGGAACAATGGAATATTTATTTTGATCTAATATGTGCGCTTACGTTTCTGTGGGTTCGTAGCTTGGATATTGGTTTCTTAGTTTTGTTAACTTTGAATCAATATTGTACTTCACATCTGCAGTTTTATGTGTTCTCAATATGTTAACTCCATTCTACTGCTAGTTTGTTTTTGTAAACCTTAAAAATATAGATTTTAAATTGCAGATTGATTTAATTGTTTAAATCAGTCTATAGTACTGATCTGATTTTATTAATAAACACTTCGTTAGCTTTGATAGTGGCTTGATTTGATGGAATAATTTATTCAATTTCTCACATCGTGTAAGAGATTCATTTCGTTGACTGCAATTATTTAATCCATTTGTTCGTCTGCAAATTTCACTCCTTGGTTACGTGTTCTGTTGTCAAATTGCAGAGTTGTTCTATTTAATTTGGTTAAATATTGCTTTAACCGGTTAATTAATTCTGTTGGTTTAATTATTTAAGCAATAGTTTGTGGGTGTAAATCGTGCTTTTTCTCTAACATAATTGTTTATTATTGTTTTGCTAATTCTGAACGAAACTGTTACGTTACATTGGCAACAAATCGTATGTTTTAATTAGCTTAACATTATTATTTATTGCATGAGTCAATATTATTTGTGTGATTTAGTTCTGCAATTAAGTGGATTTGATTTTCAATTTAATTTTGAAATCTAAAATCACATTATATTTGCAGTTAATTATATTTAATTATTATTGCATAAATATATATTGAACTTCTATTTGTTGGTTCTTTGAGTTAGTATATTAATATGTTTTATTTCTGATTAACAGATCTAAACATGACTAACAACAATCAAACGTCGGTTGATGGGGAAACCAAAGATGCACTGATCAATGATAGAACCATTGGAAATGGTCTTGGTGGAAACGGGTCAAGTGAATTGACACTCCAAACTCAGATTGGAAGTGGTATGCCACATGCAAACTCATCAATGTCTGGCTCTGTGAGCCTAGGATTGATGACAGAAAATTTTGATGGGACTGGATTCAAAACTTGGCAACAAAAGATGCATTTCTTTTTGACCAATTTGAACCTAGACAAGTATTTGAAAGTGGATGCATCCATTGTCCCATTGGGAAACACGGATCCAATGGTTTTGGCAAGTGTGGATTCATGGAACCATTCAGACTTTCTGTGCAAATGGTGGATTCTAAGCCGCTTGGTAGACTCGCTGTGTACAGTGAGGTGAAAACCTCTAGACAGCTTTGGACTGCATTGGGGAAGAAATACAAGTCCGAGGATGCTGGTGACCAGAAATACACTACGACGAAATTTCTGAACTTTAAAATGGTGGATTCCAAACCCATCATGGAATAAATTGAGGTTTTGCAATTAATTACGCATGGGATAGCATCTGAAGGAATGTCGATATGTGATATTTTCACGGTCAATTCCTTCATTGAGAAGCTCCCTCCAAGTTGATTGGACTTCAAGAACTATCTCATCCATAAGCGTAAGGCAATTACCCTCGAGGACTTAATTGTCAAGCTGCGGGTTGAATCTCGAAACCGGGAAGCCGATGTGGCAAGGTGGGACACAGAGCCGATGTTTGTAGAAGCAAGGCTGGTCCAAGTAACTACAAGGGGAAGTCTCAGCCTAACCTAACTGAAGATGACTTGTGCGCTGTGGTCACATAAGTCACCACAGTTAAAGACAACCCAAGAGTTTGGTGGTATGACACAGGGGCAACCACTCATATGTGCATTGATAAGGATATGTTTAGTACCTATCAAAAATGTAAGAATGAGGAGCGACTGCTGATGGGTAACACTGGTTCATCCAAGATTGAAGGTCGTGGTGAAGTGAAGCTTCAGTTGACTTCCGAACAAGAGATAACTCTAAAAAATGTGAAACATGTGCCAGATATGCGGAAGAAACTGATTTTCGGTTCGCTTTTAAGCAAAGCCAGATTTGCAATAACTTTCGATTCTGATAAGCTTGTACTCAGGAAACATGAGGTTTACTTGGGCAAGGGTGAATATATCAAAATGTGTGTTAGGACAGTCTTACCTAAAAATGTTAAACACACTTCTTTCTCGGTCAGTGCGCCAAATCCTTACCAGCCGACATCGATTCCACTAAAAATATGATCGATGTTCTCGTTGGCAAGGGAGGAAACCGTACGTATGTAGTGGATTACCCGGTGTACCGTAAGCTAAGGGACCAGGGGGTGAAGTTCCCAAAGTGGGTGGAGTGTGGCCCTAAAACAAGACCAGCAACGCGGACAGGATCATCTCCGCATTGATTAAAATCTCGTTTGGTTCGGCCTTTACCCTATCTAGAGTTCATATCGTAGTATCTAAGTCCTAGCCCTAAGATTGTAACAGTACTTTAAACAGGTTATTTATTCAGGGATTCTTTATTTGGATGCAAACTGGTACAGGAAATATGTATTACCATGGACTTGACGAACTTCTCTGTTCTTTGTATCCTAAAAGGTTGATGTGTTTCCAATGAACGTGACGTTTGGGATGTGCTCTGATTTTCTTTTTGTGGTCTCTATATTGCTGAGGACGTTGATGAATGTAGCCGAGATCCACAAGTCAAGTAAGTCTTTCTGAAACTTCTCACGAAACAGTTTAGAGGCAAGTAAAATCCATGTGTTTGATTGGTTCATAGTAAGGAAAAATTATATAATATATGCTCTCATCAAATTCTGTAAGTCATGATGGTTGGTACTACTAGGACTAGGAGGAAGAGGAATGTGGTTGTCCTTGTTGTTGTTGTTGAAAGAGGTGAACAAGTGAGTAAAAGAGTTGAAGCCTTGTGACGTGTGGCTTTGCCTTGACGATCAAGTGTGCCCATATCCTTCCCTCTCTTGTTTCCATCACTCCTTTTAATATGCTAAACCTCAAACCTCTCACCACATCCGCAATCTCCAGAAACTCCCCATTTTCCTCACACACCATCTCTATTTGCATTTGTCCCTGCGGCTTTAACTACTCCACGATGATGGGACATACCATCGACTCATCCTCCCCCAGTACCAAAGCCCACGTTCTCTCCTTCTCTTTCACCAGCTGCCATATATACTGCCAACTCGTAGTATCATCACCATAAAGGAAAAAGAAACATATTAATTTGTTTCATCTTAACTGATTCATCTAACTCACCTTAGGCTCGTATGGTTGCTTGAGTTTGTCTCCATACCTGGTGATGCTTTGCATGAACACCATGTGCCTTATCGTTAGATCAAGCAAGGTATCAATGCTACACTGTTCAAATTAAAACACACACACACAAAAGATTCAATCATTTGTGATCTCAATGCTAATCTGTAATTAAGGTTAATTAGAAATGCTTACCTTTGCTCCATTTGGAATCATCCCTCGTAGCTCCTTGATACGGTCTTGTATCATCTGACGGTCTTTAGGCCTTGGCCTCCTACTTTTCCTGGTTTTGCTCTTTTCTTCTTCACATCTTCTTCATGAGGCTTCTTCCAGTTACCTGTAATGCTTGACCTGTCTTCATAAGTCCATAGGCTCCTCTGCGGTTCACTATTTAGAGGAGGAGGTGTAGGTGTTACTGTCTCCGCCTGTGCCATCATCTGCGGAAAGAAGCAGCTTGCCGACGTTTCAAGTTTACGTCTTTTGAGAACAAACTTGACTTTATATATATTCTTATCTCATTTTCTTATTTCTATTTCACACAAAATTAACTTATACCAACTGGTTTTACTTCTTCACGTGTTGTGACAATAGATCCAAAAACATTATTTTATTGAAGGAGAATATTAACTCAGGTTATATGGTCTTCTATTTTTCCCAGTCATCATGCCGTTTCTGACATTCTAATATGGTTTTTCAATGGTCTCTGTTCTGCAGCAGATTTATTGTTGCTTTCGCCATTGGAATGCCACTATTCCTCCATCCATAACCATTCTTATTTTGAGCTATTGAATATGTAGTATGTATCTGATCTTCTTCTTGTATATTATTTGTAGTGATTCTACATCATCATGTTGAGCTGTAATGTCTCTCTCTATCTATAATCGATGCATCCTCATCTTATCTACTTTTTCGTCAATGCGAATATGAAAGAGTGTATTTTTGGTCTAGCTTTTTCTGTTTGCCGTCACTATCATTCTCTACAGATATTCTCCTCTGTTGAGTAATGACAACTTGTATGTATGTCAAAAATTCAAAATGTCTATAAAAGTGACAATCTAAGTACAGATGGAAGACACCGACTTTCAATATTTCTAAATGGTTCCATTTTTCTGTACGATTTTATAGGACTATTGTAAGCATAGGAGAAAAAAATAAGAAAAACAAAGAGAAAAAAAAAGTTATATTATATTTATCTTTACTTTTAAATGAATTACAAATTTATTATTGTCGGCACGATACTCTTCATCAACAATCGGTAACACTATTCATCACGATACTAACTTTAGTATCATATAACATTAATTAATGTGTTAACAACCATGCTTGGGATGAGTCTTCAGGGCTTGGCGGCTTTTTGTGGGGCTTCACAAACAATAGGGAGGCTAGTCTTAGCTCCCACTCTTCAAATCGCGCTTTCATGGCCTCCACTCTCTGCTCGGAGGCCTATATGGTAAAGTCTGCATTCTGGTATGCAGTCTTCTTGGGCCACCGTGATCTGAATATTTTCTCAGATTCAAAGCCCCTCATCAAATATCTTCAGTCTCACTCTTCGTGCAATGAACTTCAGGGTTTACTCTATGATATTATTTGCATTGCTTCCTCTTTGAACTCAATCTCATTTTTCGTTTGAACCCAGATTGGGAAACTCTAAGGCATATGCTGTTGCAAAAGCCGCTTTGTTCGCACTTCGATTTGTCCTCTCCTCTAGGGTAGGCTGATCGCTTTATTTATAATCTAAGAAGGTTTGTTAAAAAAAATGTGTTAACAATCATGCATTAATGTTAGCACATGAATATTGTTAGTATATGAATATTATTAGTAAGTAAATGTAGTTAACATGTAAATACAATTATCATCTCATGTTATATAGAATGTTAGCATGCTAACAATATTAGCGTACTAACGATAATAGTGTACTTACAATAATGTTTGACATTTGGAATGTGTTAACTGTATTATTTGTAATTCGATTATTATATCATATATATTTAACATGATAACAAGCGTGATAACAGGTTATATAAAATGTTAATGTCATAACAGTATTGGCGTACTAACAATAATAATGTGCTTACAATAAATACTTGTGATGTAGTAACTATATTATTGTGTGAAATTATTTTTATATTATATATAAATAACATGATAATAATTTTGATAACATATTATATAAAATGGTAACATGCTAATAAACTAACAACATTGTTATCACCTGATAAAACAGTCATCTTTGATGTTGATATATTAGCATGTAAATCCAATTATCATCTCATGTCATATAGAATATTAGCATGTTAACAATATAGTAGCATGTATATTGTTATATAAAAGTATACACATGCTAACAATAGTAGATCGGCAATACTATTTATCATAAGACAAAACAACAGTTATTGTCAGTGCTAATATATTAGCATGTAACGGTAATTATCGTCTCATGTTATATAGAATATTATCATACTAACCGAATTTTCTTCTCTCTCTATGTTTTTCCTTATTGTTCTCTTCTTTTTTTCTCCTCTTGTTTTTTTTTTTTCTTCATCTATTCTCTCTATGTACATGTTTTATTTTTATTTTTAACACTATTTCATTACTTGAGAATACTAGTAAAATGTATGGAGTATCGTAACAACGATAGAACCAACAGAAACAGTAGCCCCACAAAATAGAAAACAAAAGGAAAAAACCAAACAGATGCGAATCGATACCGATTCCAAGTGCAAAGTCTTGAAAAGTGAGCTATCCAATAGGGAGCTCAGGTCCGTCCAGGATGAATAAGAGTTTGAACGCCTGAGTTAACATATGAGCCTTTGGCTGACAGGATCGGCTGCAGCCAAGAGGGGCCACGACAAGAAATGTAGGATTGGTAACGATGATCCCTCGTGACACTAATAGCCAGCAACTGAGCTGCCTTTTTGCCATTTACGGATGTGTGGCTTAAGTTGCAACGGTCAAAAGAACCTAGAATGGTGAATATCTCTGCGGTTAAGGATATCTTTGAGGGTTCACCAAAACTTCACGCGTCTTCGGTGATGAGCACTCAAAGATGGCGTAAGTATGATGGAGGTTCTTAGACATTCGACTGCCCGGTGGATACCAAGTAATTCAGAATGAATATGAGAACACAGTTTGAGAAAGATCGCCTGCCATGAAGCAAAACCACTCATGTATGGTTCCTCACTAACCAACCCATTCCACTGTTCTGATGCTGTCCCGCCCAAGATAGTCCAATACTGCTTTGAGGATATCTGGAGGCGGAGGGGTCCAACATAAGGTGGCGGTTTCGGCGACGTGAGAGCTCGTGATTGGAGACAAGTCAGGGGAATTAACATGGAACCAAATGTCAGTTTCGACCAAGGATTTCTTCATAATGGTTGATGGGTTTGCCGAAGCTTTCTTGAAAAGTAGTGTATTTCGAGTATTCCAGAGATGTTAAAGGATCCATGGAAATGATCATCCAGCTCTGAGATCAATCGTGGGGTCTCTGCTACTAGAGGTTGAGGAAGACAAAAGAAGGAGAGTAGCCAGCCTGCGGAAGGGGTATCTGTGAGTGAGACCAGACTTCCTGAGTGAATGGAAGAAGAGGTGACAGATAGTCTCTGCTCTATGGCCACAAACAGGGCATCGAGGATCAACTTGAATCCCACGATTACGAATTCGTTCTTTGACAGTTTGTGCTCCAGACAGAGCTCTCCACAGAAAGTGTGAATCGAGTGAGAACAAACTTTTTTTTCATTCGATCGACATTGAAGCTTTGATTTGATTCGATGGACTCGACTCCCCAAAGGAATACATAGAGAGAAAGGAAGACAGAGAGAGAGAGTTACGGGAGAGTGTCTGAGATAATTATTAATAATAACTTATGTTATTTTGGATATATTTAAGACGTAACATAACGTTTATTTTTTTTGTCAGCAATTGTAAGGTGCCCGTCCTTACCAAATTTACGCGACGATTAGTTTTTATTTTCCCTCGATATAAGTTATAACATTTTTCAAAAACAAACGCTATGAAAATAACCTGTCTCCGTATACAATAGCAGAACTGTTAACAACTCTATATTTTGATGCTATTAATACCCATATTTCTTGTAGTGTGAAATACATAAAACATACCCATTCGAAAAATTACTAAATATCTTGAATTTTCTGTGTTATTAGATCGGTTATAGGGTAACAACCAAAACTGAACCGATACACACATGTATCAATGAAGAGGAACCATCAAATATTTTGGCTAAAACCAAATTCGGTCTAAACTAGTTTTTGTTGGATTGGTTCTGATTCGGATATCCGGATCCGATTTTATCTTCCAAGACCTAAAAGTTTTGGGTTCTAGAAACAATTTGAATCAAAATTGGTTCCCTTTTTTTACCAAACTGAAAAATTAAACCGAACCAAGTATTTATCAAGAAAATCTAGTTAAACAAAAAAAGAAAAGAAAAACACCCAGAAGCCCACAAGTTTGGTGAAGGCAAAAGACTATTATCGAATTGTCAATGTCACAAGCTAAACACATGTGTGATCCAGATCAACACACAACATTCACTAAATCTCTCCGAACGATAATTTGTGTAATAATTTTCTTCCACTTTACCGAATCAAACCAACACCCAAAGAAAAAGAAAAAAAATATCGTGAACATGTTAAACGACAAAAAAGTACAAAAACAAGTGACACGTGTCATTTTTGGGCGAAAGAGATGAGGTTTGCTGTAACGTGTGGCCATCACACTTCTCTTCCTTCTTTCTTTCCACCACCTCCCTTCTCCTTCGTCCTCATCTCTTTTCCTTCTCCGATCTCTATTTAACATTATCGACGAATCCGAAGAATCAAAATATCTTTTCTTTTTGTGTGTTGCCCACCAAAAAAAAAGAAGAAAATATCTTTTCTTTTATCTTCTCTTGTATGGTACTGTGCATGAGATTTCAAACCTCGTCTCCCACTCTTTTGATTAGCTATGGTTACTTTGACGAAGCTTCAAGTGTACCCACGATGTTTGGAGCACCGTCTCGGATTCATTGATCAGAAACGGGTCGGGTCAAGATTGACTTGTAGAGAACGTAACGATAGGGTTTATGTGCATCGGTGTGAGAGTGATTTAGGAGAGAAGAAGGTTGAAAGACGGAGAAAGCGTGAGAATTTGAAGGGTAAAGAGGGAAATGGGTTGTGGAGTTCTGTTAAATCTGGTGTGTTAGGTGTTAGTAAGTTAGGGTTCTTATCTAAGGATGAGTATAATCAGAAAGTTGCAAAATTAGAGATGGGTTTCTCTTCGGTAAGTCTTTAAAGTTTCCTCCTTTTTTCGAGATTTTCACTCTTTTGTTCTTACATTACTGCAAAATTTTGTCCTTTTTTGTTTCTTGATTTCAAGCTTGATCTGAATTTAGATAGGTTTATATCACCTGTTTGGGTTTAAAGCCGAGTTTTAGTGTAATTTGTTGTCTTCTGTGAGTTCTTGGTTTCTGGATGTTCATTAAATCATTCGGGGAGGCGTAGAACAATCTGAATCCGACCAAACTTTGTCAAAGTCAGTTCTTTTGTTCTTGTATAACTGCAAAATTTTGTCCCTTTTGTTCTGAATCTCAAGCTTAATCTGAATTTAGATAGGTTTGTAATATATGTTTGGGTTTGAAAGATCTTTGTCCTCAAATAACTGCAAATTTCGAACCCTTTTGTTCTTACTCCATTTTTAGCTTAATCTGGAGTTAGATAGCTTTACAGCACTTGGTTTGGTTTGAAGCCGCTTGAATATGTGTATCCAATTTTTGGGTTTTGATTGTCTATCTTTTTGCAGATAGCTGTTCAAATTGCGAGATACATTGTGACGATGACAAGCACTGGAGCTATTCTCTTGATTGGGTTTCAATTGTCAGGTTAGTGGTAAAAAGCCATTTTACAACATTTTCTTGAAGTCTTTAATTTGGTAGATCTGGCTCAGTTGTGTGTATGTTT
>OVBB01000557.1:0-10584 GCA_900406415.1 Isatis lusitanica
CATAAGGCTCCACTTTTGTATTACAAACTTTGCATTTCATAATACCATTTTCTGATTATCAATTCCAACAACATATGCACACAAAACCACTTTTGCAAGCTATGAAAAAAAAAATCAATAAACTGAAGAAGTTAGTATGTATAACTATGCATATAGATAGTTAAGTTTTTGTAGAAAAAAGAAAAAAAACTTATGCATATTATCTCTCTACTTTCTAAAAGTCTAATTAGATCAGTCATCCGATGCCTCTTAAAAAAATTTGTCTTTATAGTTTGACAGCTCTCTAAGATTTGTATGTGTAATAGGTTGATTGTCTTTAGGTAATCTGAGACAATGCGAAAAACAAATCGTTAAAAATTTCAATATATCAATTTATTTATATATTTCAACGACATTTCTCAATTACTTACAACGCTTTGAATTCGGCATCTTTAGGTATATCTGGATTCAGTAAGCATTTCAAACATTGATGGATCCTGAAACAACGATATATTATATCAAACTATATATTTAAAATAGCGGATTCATAACCTATAGGGAAATTGCAATAGATGTCATCCAATAATATGGTATTTAGTTCTCTCTCATCCCTCACTATTCATTGCGTACTATTCATCATAAAAAATCTATCTTACTGTTATGTTTTTAGATTAATTACAATATCCTCTCTTTCTTATCATACGGTGGTAACGTCGGTGGCGATGATGATGTTACAGTGGTGGTGATGGTAGCCGGTGATAACGATCATTGTAATGAAGTGGTAACGATAATGATAGCAGATGATGGTGAAAGCACCGGTGACAATGATGATGTTATTAACGGTGGTGGCAACCGGAAATAGAGGTAGAGATAGGGGAGAGGGAGAGGGAGAGAGAGAGATATGAAGAAGAAGATACAAAAGAGATAGTTTGTTAACATTTATTACTATTAACACGTCAACATTCTATATAAATATCTTATTTTATTATTCACACGTTAACAATCAATGTAAATGTTTACAAGTTTTTGTTAGCATGTTAACATTGCATGATATTTTGAGTCAACATGTTATATATGATGGTAGCATTGTACATAACATGAAATGATAATTAGATTTACATGCTAACAACATTTATATGCTAACATTCTGTATGTTCTAACAGTATTTACGTCATAACAATATTCAATGATGTAATCTTAACATATTGATGTTATTTGATATTGTGGTTAACATAGTACGAGATAATATTAGTGATTATCGACAATACTACTAATATTGTTAGCACACTAACATTGGATTGTTAGCACACTAATATTATTAACACATTCGCATTGGTTTGTTATCTAGTGATGATTAATAGTTATCGATTATTGTTATCTTGTAATAAGTAATATGTACTATTGTTAGCATGTTAACATGTTGCTATATTAGGTAATATGTTATTATTGTTAGCACATTGTTATTGTTAATATGCTAACATTGGATTATTAACACACTAATATTATTAGCACATTAACATTGAACTTTTCTCCAGTGATGATTAATAGTTATCGATTATTGTTAGCACACTACCATTCCATATAACATATAATTTATGTTAACGTAAATTATGTATGATATGATAACTGAATTAACATATAGAGTTATCATATTATATTTGTTAGCATGATATCATTTTGTTAACTCATTATCGATGTTACCATAATTCTGTTTCCAAATGTAAGAAGAGTTTAGTGAGGCATGAACAATTTCTTGCCTTCCAGCTTTGGGTATAACGGGAAGTATTTGTCTGGAATCTCCACTAATAACCACATTTTTTTCCACCAAAAGGCATATCATTTGTACGGTTTTCAACTATATCTTCCATGATGCGATCTAATGATTCGAAGCAATGTCTGCTCATCATAGGCGCTTCGTCCCAAATGATTAGAGAAGCCTTGTTAACCAATTCTGACAAATGAGTATTTGGTTTCATTGAGCAAGTGCTACACTCGTCAACCTTGATGGGAATGCCAAACCTAGAATGAGCTGTACGACCTCCTTGCATTAACAAAGAGGTTATGCCGCTTGAAGCCACGTTAAGGACAATGTCTCCTCTGCTTCTTATAGCTGCAGAGAGCACTCTCCATAAAAATGTTTTTCCAGTACCTCCAAAGCCATACACGAAAATCACACCTCCTTTATTATTCAAAACAGCTTCCATGATCTCCTCAAAAACACCTCTCTGTTCTATAGTAAATCGAGCAAACTCCTTTTCAAAGTCGGATTTAAGTTCATCAAGGTTGGTGTATTGTTCCTCTTGAAGCAAAGGACTGATACTTATTTCGATCTGGTGACCATCCGGCAATGGCATATTTGGATGACGCAGTAGAGAACTTCCATTTGCACGTAGAAGTTTTTCTATTGCAACCAAAGTGTAATTCTTGAATTGCTCTTGAGATAAATTAAAACCTGAAAAATACATAATATGAGATTCACTTAATGAATTTTTTTTTTTTTGCGAGTTATAGTGATACATAAATGAAACAATAAAATTACCTGGTGTGCGAATAGCATTTCTATGTTTGTACACGACATCCTCAGATAAAATATCCCATGTAGCTTCTCACACGACTTCAGGTGAAGTCAATGATTCAGAAGTAAGCATAATCATAGAAAGCCTTCGCATATACGAAGCATTTGTATAATAGCTAGCTTCTTTTAGACAAGCTATATATTCTTTATCATCGTCCAACAATCCTCTAGCATAGCAAGCCTCTTTGTAGGTTGGATAAACTTCTTCATCATACGTACGTATGTCCTCAAAACATGTAGGAACTGTCACCTTATTAAGCAATATTCTGAGATAGTAAGCTTCCTTGGGAGAATGTGGGACGTGGTGTAGACGACCAATAGCAAAAGACTTGTTTTTTCTAGGAGTCCAATGTTTTTCCTTTTGATGCCATGCAAATCTAGTTAGAAATTCAACATAAGTAAGATCCTTTGCTAGATCTTTATACTTTGCATTAGCTTCCAAGTAGGCCAAAAACATAGTCCTCGGATTAGAGTTTTTTTCCAATACTTCATCAATGTCATCATCTTCACCGTAGTAAATCATCTGCGCACCAGGCAGATGAAACGATAACTTCTGCACTACAGTCGTCCGATGGTGAATAGGAGAAGAAAAAATTCTCCATATTACCTCACATGCAGATATGTATCTATAATAATGCAAAGAAAATTCATTATGATCGGGTTTAAAATGAAAAAAAAATACACATATTAGTGTTTTAATCACACAGTTTATTGGTTAAAATGCCAAAGACATACCTGCATTTGATGTAGAGTGATCCGTACGAACAACTTTTGCTGTTATACGATCTGCTCCCTTGTTATTATACTTAAATAAGTATTTGATGGAGCGTGACTGGTTACACCATTCAACGTTAATGTGTGCGTGATATCGTTTCAACAGTTTCTTGTTGTAAGGAACAACCCACTTATTATCAATTCTGAGTCCAGCTTTTTCAATAAAGAAATCACTTTTCCTTCTTCTGTAAACCGGGTAGCCCTCATCATCAACTGTTGTAGCCTCGTTATACGCCTTGGGAAAATGTTTTGTACAATTTCCATCTTTCATACATGGCAAATTGTTGTTTGCTAATCCACAAGGGCCATAAATCATCAAATCCTTCACAATTTCATATAGCACTGGGTCCTTCTTTCAGTCTGGAATCTCAGCACAAATGAGTCTATCAATGTCTTCTGCGTTTGGAATTTTACAACTTGGATCCAAAAATAGCAGAATGTGGGCATGGGGTAAACCACGTTTCTGAAATTCTATCGTGTACATAGCTGAAAAAAAAAACAGAAAACAGAAGTTAGTTCATAATATTGTTTCAAACTCAAACAGAACCGAGTTAATAATCATTACACAATAGGTTGGACAAAATACCTGAAACAACTTTTCCAAACTTCCTCTTATCATTCAAATCCACTAGAAGATTATCAAGCTTGACTTTAAAAATTCTAGACAGAAAATCAGGTTTATCCTCCGACTTCAGATTTCTAATCTCTAGGACCCTTTTAATTTCAGGCCACTTTGGATTGCACGTACATGTTATGAACAGATCCGGAAACCCAATGAACTTGCATATAGACATTGCATCTAGATATATCTGATGCATATATCTAGGTCCGCTCGTGAAAGATGAAGGGAGAACAATCCGCTTACCCATTTTACGATTCCCAGTTCCACCTTCGTTGTC
Source organism: Isatis lusitanica (assembly GCA_900406415.1). Classification (NCBI taxonomy): domain Eukaryota; kingdom Viridiplantae; phylum Streptophyta; class Magnoliopsida; order Brassicales; family Brassicaceae; genus Isatis; species Isatis lusitanica. Next base: position 4,228 of record OVBB01000557.1, read on the forward strand.
TCTAAGGTTCTGATACTTGTTGGACAGAAGAGTTTTCTGATACTTCCTTAACCAATACATTCTGTTCGACTCAAACATTGTGTAAGAGTCCACCAAAATTTGCTGATACAACCTACATGCCATTTGAATAGCGGGGAACTCGTTCGATCTTTCCATAAATCGATAAGCAAAGAACTCTCTCATAGTGATCGTCTTCCTTTTTTTATATGTATCTTCAGCATTTCCAACAGGAATCCCTAGTCTGAATCCATCTTGACCATAGGGAAATAACAATGGATATTGCAGAGGAAGATAAGAGCTGTCCTATGAGATTCAATTAAGCTGTCCTTTTAGTAGATTCGATGACTATATCCCTTTTATCCATCTCAGCATCAATGTCACCGACAACTAAAGCAGCAACTTCACTAACGGTGGGAACGTTATGCGTTCTTCCATCAGTTCCCATTCGGTGAACTAAATGCAACTGAACATTGTCTCTATTATCACTGAAGTCAAAACGATCTTTCACCATCCGCAAAGCCTGCACAAGTGGGTTGTGCTGGTTCAATACTCTAGTGTGCGCTTCAACTATATCTGCCTTTAGTTTTTCACGTGTACCTTCATGCTTACTGCCAAGACGAATATAATGATTCATCAGGGTTATGTAAAATTTCCCATCAAGGTAAAAAAATTTAAAACCTTTAAAAAATTCTCACCTGAAAAAAGACATTATGTTTTTCGTCTCATTTATAGTGTCATGAATATAAATCCGGCCAAACGAAAGCTCTTTGTCGTCGGGTGGACATAAACTACCCATTAAGTGATGGTTTTGACCATGGAGCCTGAAAATCTTTGGACCACGCCCTGAGTTAACAGAATTATCAATCTTTCCTCCCATGGAAGTAAAAGAGAACATCATGTTGTAGATTCTGTGGAATTCTCTGAAATGTTTGCTTTTGTCAGTTTTGCCTATAAAAAGCTCAACCATTTCTGGAGGAGGAGTATCTAAAACAGGTAGCTTAACCTTCCCTTTCATACAACACAGAGTAAAGACATGATTTTTACTCTTGCGTTTCTTCCCTATACGTTCACCATACCACAATTGTGTATAACACTCTGGGCAAGTATATGTTGGATCTCCATCGTCAACATATCCTACAAATTTTTAATTAACCAGGATTAGTAGGTATATATATGTATATTAATCATCCATTAGCAGAAATTTGATTTGAAACAAATTACCTCCTTCATACTGTAGATCGTCTTCTAGATACTCAGTAGGTACTTCTGAGAAAGCTATTTCATTCTCGAAATCCTCAATAGCTACTTCTTGCAAGTCTATTTCTGTTAAACCGAAATAACAAATTAGTAAGGCAACTACAATGAAATAAAGGTACAATTTAAAGTCAGCTTAATCAACTTAATAAACACGAATATCATGAGTTTAGTTTTTTCATATAACCTTCAACTTCTGAATTCTCATTATCTGAAACTGCAAAAAACATATCCTCATCTGTTTCATGACCATCTTCCTGACTTTGTTCATTAAGACCTAAGATAGAAATCATGAATTTTAGAAAATTTCATGACATATAAAAGACTGAACACAATATGTTTGAACTTACATGACTCTTCCATTTGAGTTTCCATGGGAATCGTAGTATCTCTTAATTCTTCATGAGATGTAGAACCAGAGTCTATTGTATTCTGATAGCTAATGGTAGAAGCTTGATCTGATATATGCAATGTATAAATGATTAGATGTTTACATACATGAATTGGAATTTCATTAGATTCATGACTTGTGTCTTCAATACTTTGAAGAAAACACGAAATTTGTAGGGGAATTGTCCCTCAAAACTTACATGAGTTTCCCATGGACTAAATGGGAATTGTAGTTTGTGTTATATCTTCTTGAGTTGATGATCCATTATTTATTGTATTTAGAGACTTTATGGTAGAAGCTGGATCTGATTTATCAAGAGTATAATAGATTAGCTATCCTTAAAAAACCCCCACAATTTCAAAATTATGTATATAGAGGAAGTCACATACAAGTTCATAGTAGTGGACGACATCTTTTTTCATTCAAACGTTGTTTTTGTAATAATCTTGCAGTTTGAGGAGGTACATAAGGAGAGTTTGTTATTTCCTGAAGAACAAAGCTAGGTTGTGTTGTCTCCTTTCTTGATCTCTTACGTGGATTGTTTGATGAAGAAACATTGTTCAAAACTGTTGGATAATTAGTGATTCATGTATAAACATTTTCATAACATGAATAGACATTAAATAGGCATTTCATGAGTAGGATAGATATAACCTGCTCCATTATTGATTCTGTGACTATGATTTACACTGTTGGAAGGAGATGAATTGTCCTTGTCTCTAGAGTTACGATTCCTCTTCATGGCTCTGTGAGAAAATTTAAAGAAATTGTAAACTGGGGTTCACTACTATGAAACTGAATAACATAGTGTGAATTTAGTGTTTATAATTTAGAAATAGGTTCTGATGCACAACGAATACTGCAAAGAAACACAGATTTACAATGCCTGTTAAAACACTTTCAATGATGCAAAGTTGCGGCAGATGTAACTCTTCTATGCTTTCTGTGTAGAAAAAACCTTAGGGTTTCTTATCTGTGCTAAACTTTACGGGGTCTGTAGAGGATTCAAGTGAAAAGTTATATATAACAAATAACTTCAAACCGGTTTGATATTTGGTTTTTTGAACCGTAAAAATTAATTCAATACAGGATAATCATAGTTTTATATTTTTTATGTGTATTGTTGGGGTCAAAATCCCCTCCTCGGAGATTGATGAGACAAAAGGTCGGAGCAACGAACGGACACTTATGTCCCGGCAGCAATCCCACGAAATAGGACCAAACTCCTGCGCGGACCGAGCTCTTGGCATTCGGCCCGACGGATGAACTACACTTTGTACAGGCTTCTCAAGACAAATCTAAGCATATTTTCCCGACCAAAGACGTCCATCAGGCTAGAACGTCGACATAGACTAAGCTGGACCACACCTTCGCGGGCCGGCCCAAACCGTCTTTCCCGACCGTCGGGTCTCGTCCCGGGAAACGCCCCGCCGTTCACAAGAAGACTTCACGCTGTTTCGGACATCTAAAAACATCGAAGAGTTTACTTAAAACAAACCAAAGTCAAGTTAACCGAGGAAAAACGGACCAGGAGGCAAAAAAGACAAGCTGGGCCAAATCAAGACGAACGGGCCCGATTGGAAGGAAGGAAGGCGTTTGGCGGCGGCCCATCACGAATCGTTGGCGGCTGGGAAGGGACTTTAACAACGTCCCACATTGCTGAGATCAGTCTTTGAGACCCTAGACTCTCTAGTATATAAATAGACCCTTGTGCTCACTTTTAAGACACACCAAAAAAGTGCAAGAGATTTTGTGATATAAGAGATTTTGTGATTTAAGACATTAAGCATTCACAGATATTCTTGTACTTGAGATAAATATTCTAATAAAATCTCATTTTCCATCTTTTTTACATTTTTGCCCTTTAGTTCTTTTAAAGTAGAATTTTCGGGCCCCGCGAATAAATATATTGGACAGTGTGAGTTTCGGCTCTCACAGTTTGGCGCCATCTATGGGGACAAGAAATATTCTTTACTTTAAGAACGAAAGACGTAGAGAAGAAGACCATGACGGCCGGAGGAAGAACCGACAGCAGCAACAACCGACCGGACGGAGGAGCCAGGAACGGGGGAACCGCACCAGGAGCGACCGGAGCCAGAGCAGCCGGAACGAGAGCAGTCACGACCGGAGCGGTCACGGCTGGAGTACCCCTGGCCGGAGCGATTGTGGCAGGAGCAGCCGGCACCACGGCGACCACAGTCGGGGCTATCACCGGCGCACCGGTAAGGTTTGGGATGCCAACCGACGGAACCGTGGTCGGAACGAGCTACAGCGGCACGACCGGCTTTATCGAAGACATATCGGCGATTGGTGACCTAAGGAGCATGCTGGCCGGACTCGCGGAGCGCCAAGATAGGCAGGAAAGGACCGCAGCTCAGGAGATGGCGGCCATTCGAGAACTGGCGCAAGGCGTGCTGCCACCGGGAAGACGACGCCTTAGGTTCTCGCTGGTGACAAGCACTCCTGTAGTACAGAACTCAATTGAGCGGACCCCCATAGGAGCAAGAGCGGAGCTATCGGCACCACCACCGTTACAACGGAAGGGTGCGACAAGACAAAGAACCGAACCACCAGTCTCAACCGTGACCAAGAGGGAAGCCACGGCGGAAGCAGTCGTTCGTGACGGAAATGAGACCGACGAAGAAGAAAGAGACCTCACGGAGGAAGAGGAAGATATCCTCCTTGTGAACCAACGAATAAGAGAAGAGGAGCGTGAAAAAGCCGGTCGGGCGAACCGACTCGCCAGTCAAAAAGACGAAATGGACGAACTATGCGCCCAACTAAAGCTAACGACGAGCCAGATGAAGGAAGTGAGATCTCAAAATCCACAAAGCGACGAGCGCGGCTCCAGAGATCGATCGAGTCCTGGAGGAAACACAGAATGTCCCTTTCACTCCAAGGATCATGACTATGAGACTTTCCGATCCCGGAAAACTCAGAATCCCTTTTTACGACGGGACTACAGATCCGAAGGCGCACACGACGGCGTTCAATGACGAGCTGGACCAAATTCAAGCCCGAAGAAAAAGACGCCAGATTCTGTCTTCTATTCGTGGAACACTTGAAAGGGGCAGCTCTATCATGGTTTTCTCGCCTAGAAAGGGACTCAATCGACGGTTTTGAACAACTGTCTTTGGCTTTCCTAAAGAACTACTCGCTGTTTATAAGCCGCTTGACGTCCGATGCGGATCTCTACTCGCTTTCTCAAGGAGCAGAGGAGAGCCTCCGAGAATTGATCGAGAGGTTCAAGATCATCGTCTCGAAGATCGACGGTCTGAGCGATAATGCCGCAATAAACGCCCTGAAGAAATCTCTGTGGTACGCCTCGAGATTTCGCGAAGAGATCACCATCAACCCGCCGGTTACCATCCAAGATGCCCTCCACTGTGCCTCGAACTTTGTGGTTCACGAGGAGAACATGAAGGCCTTGAGAAAAAAGTATCAGCCGTCTAGGACGCAAAAAATCCCAGCTCAACCATCAAGCGCTTCGACCAAAAGAAAAAGCAGGCGGAGCGGCAGAGACGAAGAAACCGAGGCGGGCGGAGCCCACAACTACCAGATAGACACGGGAAGACCGTTCGAAGGCCGCAACGAAGGACCATGGAACACCTGGACGCGGTTCGGCTATGATAGGAATGCTTACTGCACCTACCATAAGGCCAGCGGACATGCGACCAAGGATTGCAGAACGATTGGGAGAAAACTCGCAGCTAAGCTATTAGCGGGAGAGCTCGGGAATAAAATAACCATGGAAAGCTTAGGTACGGCCGAAGAAGAGAACGAAGCCCCGGGCTGAAGACCGAACCAGCAACGCCCCGAAAGGCTGTTGGAGGAAGGCCCCAAACGAGGAAGAAGACCAAATGGAGACGATCCCGACGCAAACCGTCGGAGGATCCATATGATCATTGGAGGATCCTAGTACTGCCGGGACACGGTGGCCTCGATAAAGGCATTCCTAAGAAGAGAAGACAAGGAGTCGGGCCCACGGACCCCTATCACAAAGGATAGAGACCGGAGCGCCTTCACAGACGGAGACGCCAAAGGACTCGAACAACCTCACGACGATCCGTTGGTGGTCGAACTCGACATCAACGACTTCGACGTGTCCCGAGTGCTGATCGACACCAGAAGCTCGGTAGATGTCATCTTCCGCGAAACGCTCCGAAGAATGAATATCGACCTCTCAAAGGTAAAACATAACCCCAGATCGCTCACCGGGTTCTCTGGAGAGGTCACGATGACTGACCGAACCATCCAGCTCCCGGTTCACGCCGGTGGGATTACGAAAGTTGTAAACTTCGCGGTGGCGAATCACCCCGCCATTTACAACGTAATCATGGGAACCCCATGGATCAACTCGATGCGAGCAGTCCCATCGACGTACCATCTCTGCTTGAAGTTCCCGACCCCTAGCGAGATCAAGACTATTTGGGGAAACCAAAAGGAAGCCCGAGTTTGTTTTATGGCGGAATACAAACTCCGAAATCCGACGAACCCGAAACGAAAGATAGAAGAAGAGGATACGAAGACAGGAAAAAAGACGAGCAGAGCTGACCAGGTCGAAAGAACGGAAACCCTGCCAAAGGAAGGACAAGAAGAAAAGACACCAGCCGAGAAAGAGACGTTTGAGGCGGCAAAGCCCGACGTGGAGAATCCCGCAGCCAAAGCCTAAGCGCTTTCCAAAAAAAAAAAAAAAAAAAAAAAAAAAAAAA
>OVBB01000557.1:10606-21661 GCA_900406415.1 Isatis lusitanica
AATCGCCTCTTGGGCCAATATCAACTTCGCCTCTTGGGCTAATATCAACTTCGCCTCTTGGGCCAATATCAACTTCGCATCTTGGGCCAATATCAATATCCCATCTTGGGCCAATATCAACATCGCCTCTTGGGCCAATATCAATATCGCCTCTTGGGCCAACATCTTTTCACGGCATACGCCAAAAACTTCGGAGAAAATCCGCCTCGAACAAGATCATCTGTTGCTGGCCACAACAAGACCTCTTTGTTTCGGGAACCACCTCTTGGCACGCATATCAACCGTCCGTTGCTGATCACAACAGGATGACTTTAACCACGGTTCTTTCAACATCCCGTGAGGATAAAACATAGCGCGCTATACAAATTTTCGGATGACATCCGAAGGGCGTGACGTGGCATCCCGCGATCCTGACAGGAAACGTCCCGACGGTGTTCTTTTAGGTTTATCTTTAGGAGCATCTCGCATAGGCAAATAGTGCGAGGTGTAAACCGCGAAATAAACTTGTAAACCCAGTAAGACGCCTGACATGGAAAACTGGTCTTGAACATCTCCGAACGCAATATCAAACCGGCCCTGATAAGAGATTCTAAATGCGTTCAGTCGAGAGAGGAAGTGAAACGTGCTTAGTTAACTCCTCGACACCAGAACATTAAACCCAGGAACCCTGGTCAACAGTTAGAGTGTCCGGAAACGCACTCCAGCTCTACGCAGACAAGTCAACCTCAGAACTAGAATCTGTAAGGAATTCCAGCTTCTTTGTTAAAGCTAACATTTTCAAAAAGGTTCTTTACTCCAAACAACCCGTGATCTTGTTTGTTTATAAGGAGTGTTTACAAACCTTTTCTGACAATGAGATGGAGCTCCCAAGCAAAGTGATTTCTTTACTGCAGGACTTAGATGATGTATTCCCTGAAGAGAACCCAACCGGATTGCCACCAATTTGAGGGATCGAGAATCAAATCTTTTTCGTACCTGGAGCCTCTTTACCCAACAAACCAGCTTACAGAACCAATCCAGTTGAAACTAAAGAGCTTAAGACACAAGTTAACGAACTCATGGACAAGGGATATATCAGAGAGAGCATGAGTCTGTGTGCGGTTCCAGTTTTGCTTATACCAAAGAAGGATGGGAGCTGGCGCATGTGTGTAGACTGACGTGCCATAAACAACATCACGGTAAAGTATCGCCATCCCATTCCTAAGTTAGATGACATGCTAAATAAGTTGCATGGGTCTCAAGTGTTTTCTAAAATTGATCTTAAAAGTGGATATCACCAAATCCGGATGAAGGAAGGTGATGAATGGAAAAATGCATTTAAAACAAAGCAAGGTCTTTATGAGTGGTTAATCATGCTATTTGGATTAACCAATGCTCCCAGTACTTTTATGTGACTCATGAACCATGTTTTGAGATCTTTCATTGGAATTTTTGTGGTTGTGTACTTCGATGATATCTTAGTATATAGCAAGAGTCTTGATGATCATGTGCAACATCTTAACTCGGTTCTTGAGTTTCTTAGGAAAGAAAAGCTATTCGCTAATTTGAAGAAATGCACCTTTTGTACATATAACCTGGTTTTTCTAGGATTTTTTGTAAGTGCAGATGGAGTTAAGGTCGATCAGGAAAAGATCAAAGCGATACAGAAGTGGCCTTGTCCCAAAACCATAGGAGAAGTTCGGAGCTTCCATGGATTAGCTGGTTTCTACCGAAGGTTTGTCAAAGACTTTAGCACAATCTCAGCACTTTTAACTGAAATCATCAAGAAAACCATGGGCTTCAAATGGGAAGATGCTCAAGAACAAGCGTTTCAAGCACTCAAAGGGAAGTTAACTAACACTCCTTTACTTCTACTTCCTGATTTCCTGAAGACTTTTGAAATAGAATGTGATACCTCAGGTATTGGAATTAGTGGTGTATTGATGCAGGAAAAACGGCCCATAGCATTCTTTAGTGAAAAGCTTGGAGGAGCAACACTGAATTACCCCATATATGACAAGGAACTTTATGCCTTGGTAAGAGCACTACAAACTTGGCAACACTACCTCTGGCCAAAGGAGTTCGTGTCCACACTGATCATGAGTCACTCAAACACTTAAAAGGACAACAAAAGCTGAACAAGAGGCATGCCAAGTGGGTTGAGTTCATCGAAACTTTTCCTTATGACATTCGCTACAAACAGGGTAAAGAGAATGTTGTGGCAGATGCTCTGTCAAGAAGGTACACTCTTCTGTCTACTATCGATGCCAAGCTCCTTGGTTTTGAAACAATCAAAGGTATGTACTCCAAGGATCCTGACTTTCAAGAAGTGTACTGAGATAGTGCCAAATTTGCAAAAGGGAAGTTTTACCAACAAGATAGATTCCTTTTCTATGAGAATCGATTATGTGTGCCCAACTGCTCACTTAGGGAATTGTTTCTCAGGGAATCGCATGAAGGAGGCTTGATGGGACACTTTGGTTTTGCCAAAACTCTGAACATCCTCCAGGAACACTTTTACTGGCCGCATTTGAAACAGGATGTGGAGAGACTATGCAACCGATGCACAACTTGCAAACAAGCTAAGTCAAAAACTCAAACACAAGGTCAGTATGTTCCTCTCCCTATTCCTACCGAACTCTGGACTCATATTTCTATGGATTTTTTTCTTGGACTTCCTAGAACTAGGAAAGGAAGAGACACAGTTTTTGTGGTAGTAGATCGTTTCTCTAAAATTGCCCATTTTATACCATGCCACAAAACCGATGATGCAACCTTAGTGGCCGAATTGTTCTTTAGGGAGATAGTGCGTCTACATGGGGTTCCTAGAACCATTGTGTCTCATAGGGATACTAAGTTTTTAAGTCACTTCTGGAGAACTCTATGGTCCAAATTAGGCACTAAGTTCCTTTTCTCCACAACTTGTCATCCTCAGTCTGATGCTCAGACCGAAGTGTTCAATAGGTCTGTGTCCACTTTGTTGCGTACAATCATCAAAAAGAACATAAAGACTTGGGAAGATTGTCCGCCTCATGTTGAATTTCCTTACAATCATTCGATTCATTCAGCTACTAAGTTTTCTCCTTTTTAATTGGTTTATGGTTTTAATCCACTAACACCAATGGATTTGACGCCTTTGCCTTTAAGTGAACGTTTTTGTCTAGATGGCAAAAAGAAAGCTGAAGTGGTGAAGCAAATGCATGAGAAGGCCCGAGCAAACATTGAGCAGAGGACCGATCAATACCAAAGGAGAGCCAACAAGGGAAGAAAGGAAAGACTGTTTGAACCAAGCGATCTCGTTTGGGTTCACCTGAGGAAGGAGATATTTCTGAATGAGAGAAAGTCCAAACTCCTACCTCGTGTGGATGGACCTTTCAAAGTGCTTCAGAAGATCGGCACCAATGCTTACAAAATCGACCTTCCAAGTAAGTATAAGGTTAGCTCAAGTTTTAATGTTTCAGACTTGATTCCTTATGATGCAGATGAGCTGGATTTGAGGACAAATCCTTTTCAAGAAGGGGGGTTTGATGCGAGCATGTAGACCTTGAAACTGAACCAGCAAGAGACGCATGGACTAGATCAGGAGCAGGAGCAAAAGGATGGACAAAATGACCTTCTCATTTATCATCAGCCAAAAGATGGAGACGACTTGCTCATTCCACATGGACCGATCATGAGAGCCAGAGCTAAGAAGCTTAAGGAAGCTATCAGTTCACTTCTAATGCCTTTGAACCTTGAAGACCAAGACCAGAATCAAGTTTGGACCGTGATAGAATCACATCATCAATCAGGACCGGTTCAGTCTACTTCTGATTCGGTTCAATTCAAGTGATGGATGGATCAATTCAATCTCTTTGGTTCAACAAAATTTCAAGATTAAACCGAAGTCAAGGATCGAAGTCTTGGAGTCAAAGAGGCATTCCACAATTTCGGTAAGTCTTATTCCTTGTTCGATTTTCTAAGTCTTTATTTCGATTTCCCACATTTATTGTTTTCTGTTTCGATTAAGTTTTTAAAACTCTATTGTAATCATTGAAAAAGGCAATAACCTTTTATCTTTGTTTTGCGGAAAGCAACTCTCTTGTTCCCTTGGAACGTTTTCGATCTTTTAAGTGATTCACAAGATCAAACTCGGTTTATCAGGTTCAGTTCATAGAACTTGTGTGGCCACTTCACTGCCCAAGAGTGTCTATCGGCTCTAAGATAGTTCAGGCGACAAGTGTCACATACTTGTTGTTGGTGCTACACCAAGAAGCATTCAACGGTTCCACCGCGTTACTTTGGTCGGATCGTAAGATAGCTCAGGAGTCAAGTTTCACATACTTGGTTTTGGAGTTACACGAGCCTTCCTTTGTCAAGGGTTATCCCATACTGCCTTGAAGTTAAAGATCATGGAAGAACCCTGTCCTAGTAGTTCGGGGTTGTATCAAAGATGGTTTAAGTTCAATTATTGCCATTGCTCAGCCACAAATTAAGAAAAACTTTGATTGAGCAAGAGAAGTGTTTTGAATGAAACATATATATTTGTGACACAAATTCACGCTGGTCTAGCCTGATGAAAAACTTACCAAATCATCAAATCAATTATGAATCACCCTTATATCCTCCAAATCCCACAGTGATTTTTTTTTTTTAATAAATCTAACCAATTGCCCCTATATCCTCCAAATCTAGTTAAAAATCACCCTAAATCCCCCCAAAATGGAAATCCATCAAACTTACTAAAATCCACAATTCAATACACCCTCCTTAGTTGCACAAAGGAAATAAATATAGTTGCACATGCAAATGTGACCGACCAAAGAAAATATAAGTAGAATGCGACTAAAGTAAGTTAAAGAGTAAGGAAGAAACGATTTAAGATGTGGAGTAAGAAGAAAACCAAAGCGAGAGATTATGTTGAGCGTAAGATGGATTAGGATTACTGCCTTGGAATCGTCCTACTCGAAATCCCATGTAAGAGAACTTGGGAGCTTGGTTAGACAGCTTCACGTATCATCTGTATCTAAGGAATTTACTGATTTATGTCAACTTTGATTTCATCGAGGAGTAGATCGAGCATGGAGAGAAGTATGTCCTGTTTCAACGGAACCGTATCGATAGACAAGAACCAGGAAGAACAACCTAGCACAGACAAGGATTGTTTTTTGATCTAATAAGGATTGCTATAAGATATTAAAAGACAAGTAGAGAGATACAAAACACAATTGCATTAGAGCAGAGACACAAAAGTCTAGTGACATTAATATCAAATAATGCCCAATTGAAAAATTTATATAAATATTTTGAAAAGGAGCTTATGCTAGAGTGCACATTAACAATGTATACACTACCATTAACTATTTCTTAATATAAGAGTTCGAGGACGGAGCAGGCAGTCAGTACTATCTCAACATTCATTTACACTATAAATCGAACCACTATTTGCTATGGTTTAAGTTATCTTTTTGTATTCTTGTTAACATGGGATACTCAGATTTTATGCACGTAATTATTTTTTTTTATTTGACTAGTTTTAATATTTATTACTACTTATGTATGATATTTTTTTTGATGTTTAGGACTATCAATCCCCTTAAAAATGAGGATGCACGATTTTAATCACCAATGAAATTTCAAGACTGGAAGTTAAGAGTTCTTTACCATTGCCGATCACTATAATCAACTGTGGAAAGGTCAATCACTTGAGAATTATCATGATCAATTTCTTTTTGTTATTCTCTTTTACATCTAGCAAATGATTTCAATCTTAGAAATGATGTTGTGCAGTGCGCACCTATAGATGTGGAGGAATGGAATAGACAGTTTGGGACGAAACATGATAAGGCAGCATCAAAGGATTGTAGGACACAAATATGAAATCAAGTGATAAGAATGTGAAATCTCTGTGTTTGCAGCGCTTGTTTCCTGCATCCCGTCAAATGATTAGTGGTCTCTATATCTTTCCACATGGGTCCAAGTTTCCAAACCTTTTCAAGAAAGCTGCTATCGGTAACATTTCTTTCTCAGTCGTAACTAACTTTCAACACTCTTTTAATTCACTTTTCTCGCTTTCTCGTGCGTTCGGGTATCATATTTCGCTAATGCATACTCCAACATTTGAGAGAGATGTACACCTTATTCTCAGACGACTACAACCCCTTATTCTCATACGACTACAACACCTTATTCAAGGAGGACTCCAACACCTCAATGTTCGAAATCATAAGTTTTGTCAATTAGAAAATCATTATTGGCTCTTAGTAGCCAAACTGGTCTGATGGATATATAGCAGTAAACTAATGTTTGGTCAACACCCTTCAAGCCACAGATGTTGACTTTTTAGGTGTCCTGTACCACTTAACGATGATGATGATGACGTCGAGGATATGGTTTATAGTTTCAAAGGCCCTTTATGTAACAATACTAGTGTGCCACTCACACTTACGAACCCGGAATCTGAGATGTCAATGAAAGATTTTGTTAAACATGTAAGTTAATGCTTAAGAGAACAAAGGTTGATTGGAACTTGGGCAGAAAGTTTCATCTTGAGTCAAATGGTGAAAAGATGGAATGAATGGTTTGTTTCGCTGCGTTTAAGTTCAATGTGTGCCATATAATACATGTGGATGTCAGTTTTGTTTGTCTTTGTTCCGAGATAATGGCTATTAAATTTGTAAGAGTTATCTCAAAGTTACAATTTTGAAGTTGTTCTTTTAGAACATCAGTGTCAGGTGTCAAATCTCACATATTCTGCAAAACCAAGAGTGAACCATCAAGACTAACCTAAGGAGACTGAGATATAACAAGTTTACATGTTTTTTAGTAGTAATGCTCACCTCATACATGGTGAAAGTTATACGAAAACCATCCTGATCGAGGTATATCCATGTTGAGACAGAGAAAAGGAGAGAAATAGTTTTGGGACATATCTAAGTTTCGTCTGGTTGTTTTAATGGAAGAAAGATATTTTCAACCAAAAAAAAATAGTACACATCCTAACAAATTTAAAAACAAGTCGTAGCAGAACATAAACAAAAAAAAAACTCACATCAAAATGTATCATATGACACATGTTGGGTTCAAACACAACAATTCGAACTATTCTTTTTCACGTTTCAACTGTTTGACTCAAGATAATTTTTTCGTCAAAGTTCAAATCAACCATTGTTATCGTAAGCATCAACACACAATTTTTTCGTGATTTATTTATCATACTCCTCCTTTTGCGTGTTAACAAAATAATTCATTTGCATAACACACTTATTGCAAAATATTTTTTCAAATTTTCATCTGGATAACACACTTATTGCGAAAAATTTCAATAACATAACAAAATTTTCCATTTTGATAACACATTTTTGCAAAAAAAAAAAAACAAAATTCATTTACATAACACACATTTGTGTATTATGGAAATGAAACTCTTTGTTAACACGCAAAAGGAGTACATTAAGCACAAAACACAAAATTTGTATGTTGATGCTCAAGAGAACAAAAGTTGATTTGAACTTAGACATAAAAATTAATCTCGAGTCAAATGGTTGAAACATGAAAAGAATGGTTTGCTTTGCTGCGTTTGAACCGAACGTGTGCCATACAATACATTTGGATGTGAGTTTTTTGTTTTTGTTCTGCTACTAGTGGTTTCAAAATATGTTAGAATGTATACTTTCTTTTAGTTTACAATATCGTTTTTTCATGAAAACAACATGAAGAAACTTAGAAATGTCCAAGAACTGTTTCTCTCATTGTTTTCTGTCTCAATAGGGATCTTCCTCGATCAGGATGGTTCTCGTATAACTTCCACAATGTATGAGATGAGCCTTACTACTACAAAACATGTACACTTGTTATATCTTGGTCTCCTTAGGTGAGTATTGATGGAAAACTCTTGGTTTTGCAGAATTTGTGGGATTTTGACACATGACACTAATGTTCTAAAAGAACAACTTCGAAATTGTAACTTGGAGACAACACTTGCAGAGGAATGCTAAAAAAAGTGTACACATGTAGATGTGGAGGAATGGAATAGACAACTTAGGAAGCAACTAGAAAAGGCACCATCAACAATTTATTTGCTGAATGATATACATTGTCGTAAATTGAACATTGATGGGATAGAAACTTATCTTCAAGCAAATTTTCCAAATTCCTTTGCGTGTTAAGATATATAGTGAACAATAACAAATTCTATATTTCAAACCGACTTTCTAAAATTGTTGCCACAAAGTTAAGCACATGTCTTTCATTAAAGCTCATTACAGATAGTAACGTGTTATCCTATGTATCAGTATGTTTCAAGAACTATCAAGTTCTCTTTGCAATAGATAATTGTAGTTGTCCGACCTGCATGTTTCAAATCTTCAGCACCGTCGAAAAAGTTGGAAAAAAAACATGTTATTAAGATGGATGAGGAAGAAATGGTCATGGTTGTAAAATTTCTGGACACAGATATGAAATCGAGTGATAAGAATGTGAAATATGTGCGTTCATAGTAGTTGTTTCCTATATCTAGAAATGTTAAATTTGGTAATTTTCGCACGAGCGAAACTGGTTTTTGATCAGAATTAATACTCATTTAGACTCATTTAATAAACATAATTTAAAAGGGTTTACTTCATAAGACCTATTTATTAAATGGGGTTCATTTAAAATAATCGGGGACCCATTTAACATATTTATCTGTTTTATTATTTTTTCCAATAAGAAATAACGATGTTTTATTTAAGGTTTGTTACTCTTCTTCTTTGACTGAAATCGACGATGACTCTTTTTAAAATCAAAACTCGAATAAAATGGTTATTATCGCCAGGGAAGGTTGATTTCCGACTAACTTTCTCCTCCATATCTTTCATTCGCCATCTCAGTTTTTCAGTTGCTCCACTTTATCGTTCATTCTTCATCAGTGTAATCTCAATTATTTCAACTCTTCATAAACTCAAGGTAATCTCTTCAACAACCATATGGATTCTTTCAGGGTTTTTGTTTTATGAGTTTTTTTTTATGGATTTTTGTTTCTAGGTTCTTTCATGAATGATGTAGCTATTCAAATTGGGTCTTTTCATTGTATTGATTGGAGGAGTTTTAAGTGTTTAATAGTTTGCTAAATTGAATTTAAGTATTAGTTTTGTGATCATTAGTCTACGACTCAAATTAGAAGTTACAACAGTATGTTAACAAATTCTTCTTCTGAGAATTTTTAACAGTACTTTGAACAGTATTTTATCTGTCACGAAAATAGATGTAATGTTGCTTGTATTGACTGAAAAGGGTAAGTGTGCGTTTAATAGTTTTTGTTTTGTCTAATGGTTTGATGCAGGAGATTGTCTAATTGTTTGTTGTTAGATGTTTGTGTTCTTAACGTAATGTTTGTTGTTTGTTCCATGTTTATGTAATTTTATCAAATAGAGTAGTATCAAGCATTTTTGTCTGCAATTTCTGTGATTTTCTATCAGCATTTAATTGTGCTTTAGCTATGTTTCGATATTTTTTCTTATTCATGTTAATTTGCAGAATGGACTTTCAATCCCTAGACACACTTGTGATTCTAAATTCTCCAAATACGATGATAAATATGAATAAAGAAGATGCTCAGACTGTGATATATTTCCAAGATACACTAATAAAAGAAACCGATCAAAGTAGAACTTCAATTGATCAGTCAACTCAAATACCTCAGCCAACTTCAGCTCTACGTAAAAGATGTCAAACATCAAATGTTTGTTAGAAATGCTATTTTACAGTGCATACATGCAGATGTAGAGGAACTGAATAGATAACTTGGAAAGCAACAGTAGGCACCATCAAAAATTGAATTTGCTTAATGATATACATTGTCGTAAATTGAATATTGATGGGATAGGAACGTTTCTTTAAGCACTTTTGTCAACTGCCTTTGTGAGTTAACATATATAGTGAACAATAAGAACATTTGTCTTTCAAGCTGTTTTTCTAAAATTGTTGCCACAAAACTAATCCACTATCTTTCATTCAAGCTCATCACAGATAGTAACATTTTATTCTATGTATCAATATCCTTCAAAAAATACCTATGTGCGGAAAATTTCCAAAACATGTACTTGGGTCCAAGTTTCCAAAACTTGTCAAGAAAGCAGGCAAGTTTCCATATAATACATCTGAATGTGAGTTTTTTTGTTTTCATTTTCACATAATGCCTAATAAATCTGCATGAGCTGTCACAAAGCTATAATTTTGAGATTCTTTAAAAATATCAGGGTCAGGTGTTAAATCTCACAAGTTCTACAAAACCAAGAGTGAACTATCAAGATCAACCTAAGGAGACCAGGATATACCAAGTGTACATGTTTCGCAGTAGTAATGCTCATCTCATACATGGTGGAAGTTATACCAGAATCATCCTGATCGAGGTAGATGCATGTTGAGACAACAAAAGGAGATGAATAGTCCAAGCACAAATCTAAGTTCTGTTAGGTCTTTATCTTTTTATCAAAGATATTTTGAACAAAAAGAAAGAGTATACGTCCAAACAAATTTTTTAAACGAGTACTAGTAGAACAAAAACAAAAAATCACATCCAAACGTATTATATAGCACACATTGGGGTTAAACCCAGCAAAGTGAACCACTCTTTTCATCTTCCGACCATTTGATTCAAGATAAAACTTTCCGCCCATGTTCCAATCAACCATTGCTCTATTAAGCATCAACATACAATATTTTTGTGCTTTATGCTTTTTCGTACTACTCCTCACCAGGTTAAATAAAATTTTCATTGGTAGAAGTGTAAGAGACATACTAGTGTTGTTTATTTAAAGGACCTTGAAGCTGTAAACCATATTCCTATCGTCATTATCATCAAGAATCAATGAGAATATAAGATTCAACATGAAACTCAATAGTCATCAATTATATAGTACATGCACAAGTAAAAGTACATGGGAGTCTAAACATGGATATGATTGATTTCCAAGAACAACAAAATTATGAGTATTATTATCTATTCCGAAGAAGCAAACATTAACTATGAGTCCCTTCTTGAACTGAACACTTTAGAAGTTGTGATGGGAAAAGAAAGCATTCAGAAATTTTTGGAGAGCTTAGAAGAGGAAGGAT
>OVBB01000558.1:8856-21647 GCA_900406415.1 Isatis lusitanica
AAAAATCACCTATATACCTCTTTCTTGCTCTCAATCTGCTATTTCATCATTAAGACACGACACAGATATATTCTTTTGTTTGAATATAAGTTGTATGTCTGGTTATCAATGAGTCCTCAGATGTTGCTTCCCATTCTCTCGGAAGAAAAGATGTAAACTTACGGAAGCAACATATGGGATGAAAAAGAGAGAGAGAGCGGAAAAAGGTATTTGTTTAATTGATCTTGTGGGTTGATTTCTTGAGGCCTAAGTTTCTTTTTTGTTTCCCGCAACAGATGAGAGAGAGATAGATAGAAAATATAAAGGGATTTTCTGTTTTGAGAAAGCCTTTGTTTACGCCATGCCTCTATCTATTTTAAGATGTTTTCCTCTAAATCCATGGGGTCTATAACTTGTTTAGCAAGTAACATCACCACCCTCCTTTATTAGGGTATGGCCACATCAGTGCTAACACATTCCAGTTCTTAGTTGTTTTGACTCTGTTATTGGTATAATTAAACAATAAAATTGGTGGACATCTATTTGGAGCTGAATCATTTCGTAGAAAAACAAGATTTATCTTTCACTAACAGAAAAAGATTAATATTTACCTAAAATGTTTAGTTTGTTCGTCATTTATAGAAATTTGCAATCATGCTGCTACAATAGATACCAACCAAAATTATCTTAATAAAAACCTAAAACAAGTTTACATGGTCTGATCACATTATTGTAAAAAAAAATGCGATAATTATATTTTAAGATTTTATAATCGTAGTTAATCTGGATATTCACCGGATAACTATTTTCCACATATATCTGAGTTGGATGTCCATAACTTTCATAGAATTTTTATACTTAAATAGTTAAATATTTTGAAAATTTTGTATATACGATCTATGATCACTCCTACAAAAAGAAAAGTATCAGAGAATTTCCCAAATAAATTGGAATATGTCTTAATCGAGCTTATACACTATAAAATCACAAGAAAAACGACGAAAATCAAAAGCCACCACATATACTCAAATCCTATAAAGTTTTTCAGTGGTCTTTTACACATCTTTTGATAAAGGAAAAAAATCTTGCCTCTTTAAAAAGTTTTTTGAACCCTTTCTTATCTATTTATGATTATGGATATGTCTTATATTTTTTTGCTACGATTTCATCTATCATATTTAAGAGATTTCTAGCTAGTTGGAATAAAAGGTACTTCAAAGGGATTTTCATGGTTTGATAGATAAGATTTAGGTATAAAGTGGTGCTCTCTTGATAATTTAAACTTGAATTTTTCGGCTTGCACACTAGTTAATTATAGATATAATATGATCTGAGATGGGACTCTAACGCTTCAACCTACGAGAGTTGAGTTATTGATTTAGATAAATATATTTAACTGATTACGTACGTAGCTATTTTATATATTGACTGGGAGAATTGATTAGAAAAAGTTGATTATTATCACCATGAGAGGTAGTAACTTACTACTAGTAAGTCATAAACCAGTTATTTGAATTCTAGAATAAAGAGAAGATAATGTAAATTACCACCATGGCGGCTGGCTTCGTCTCTGCCTCTGGTAGCTCGTCTTTGGTTCTTCTTTCAGTCGTGCCTCTTTTAGCTTAGTTTGGGGTTCATGTGTTCTGGTTGTTCTCCCGTTCTGGAGTAGTTTGGTTTGCTTGTGCGGTTAGTTGGAGGTTCTGGTTCTTGGTTCTGTATTTCGTTTTCTTTGCTTTAGGAGGAGGTAGTAAGGCTGCGGAGTGTGGTGATGCTGTTTTGTTTGTGCTTGCTGACTTTGGGGATGGGTCTTGGCAGCGTGTTCATAGGCTTTTAAGCACCGTTGGTTAGTGTAGTCCCGTTTAAATTGCTGGTTCTAGTTGTGCGAGTTGAGCGTCGATTCTTAGATTTTGAGGTCTGTCTTTGATCGGGTCTCTTCTCCCTCCGTAGAGTAAGGTTTTTTTTTACGGGTTACCGGATGAAACAGCTTCCTTTTTGCTTTGTTAGCGTCTTTTCAGTCCTTTTTCTGGTTCTCTCCTTTGATCTTAGCATGGTGCCATTTCTCTTTAGGGTTCATATCTTTATCGCTATTTCTTGATCCCAATGCTACCAAACAGAAGTTTCGAAATACCGATTGTGTTTGCTTCCATGTTTTTATCTTTTTTTGCCATGGAATCAAGTTTCGTAGGTCAATCAATTTGTAATAACATATTGTAACNTTAAAAAAAAAAAAAAAAAAAAAAAAATGTAAATTACCTCTGAAAATAGATCTGTGAAATACCTGATTCCTTGATATCCTAAGAATACTATGAGTATACAACGCTTTAATCTTATTGTTTACATCGTTTAAGTTGCTGCTTTTACTATTTTTTCATGCAAATAAATTGTCAAATATACTTTAATAATTTTCGGCAATTTGCATATTATACGATCATGAATATTTTGTATATATGTTTAGAGTATTCTTGACGTATCTTATCATAAGAAAATTCAGTGGTTACTTGTTCTGTTACCAGTTACCTATGTGAAACAGTGGCTTGTTCGTTGCCTACTTTTGTCACCGCTTCTTCATGATAAATTCGTGGCTAAATTCAACTTTTCATGTAGCTACTCTTTTGAAATCATTCGTTACGAATTACTTCGCCTCGCTTTAATTGTGACACGTTTTATATAAGTTTCAACGAATAATCAATACAATTATTAATCATTTCTTTTACAAATCTCTTTCTTTGCCATAGTTTTTCTATAGTGATGGTCCGTCCCACTTACCTTATATTATACACACAAGCTTCATAAATACGCATGGATAATATAAAAATATTGGTCAAGTCTATGATATAGATGTTAATTAATCACATAAAGTACATAAACAAGCATGATTATTACTTATACAAAGAAGTGATTAATGATTAGTTAGCACAGCGATTAACGATGAAATAAAATAAAAATCATAAGGTTATGGAAAAGATAGGGGCCGCCACAGACTGGATTGGGAACAAGAGAATTGGATTTAAGTAAGTTTCTGAGAGACATGTTGGAGAAATTATAAAAATTTGAGATTGCATTTGTTTTTGTCATTTTGCGAAACCTATAAATAAAAATGAAATAAACTAATAATTTTCCTATTTAAATTGATCAACTTGGCCCATGTTGTTGCACTTTAAGTTAGGTAACAGATCAATTCCAACTCACCAATCATTATATAAATAAAGAAAATTAATAAATAAATGACCCATATGCTTAAAACATGATCTTCGACAAAAGATCCTCTTTTCCTTTGTCTAGTGTTTATGACGTGTAAATTTAAACTATATTAATGTCTTTGTCTGTGTATGCGCTTTTGTATATTGTATAACATTTAAAAAAAAAAACTTTTTATTATTGTAAAAAAAGAAGTTACTTTCGTGCGATGACTAATTAATATTTTTGAAAAACAAAGACTAATTAGTATCACTACTAGTCAATTAGAAATCGAGTCAACCAAATCGAGACTTGGTATGATCAAACTTTGTTCGTAATTGGAAATTTTGAATCACAAAGCCGCCCAAAAACAAACATATGGGGCAAAAATAAAAATGATAAAGTATTTGGGATGATTTTTTAAATATTAAAAATAAGAAAAACAAAAGGGTTTTAAAGCCTTTGATTTACCTTTTCAGGACTAAATTCCCCAAAATTTCTCTCATCCACCCCTCCTTCAACCTTCCTTTCAACGATAAGACAGAGAGGCGGAAGATCTCCGGTGAAACGGAACAAGGCTGAGTTAACGTTTTCAACTTTTGTTTTCCTGATTTTTGATTCGATTCGGATCTACTCTCAAGGCTCGACTTCTTCCTTCTATCTTCGACTGGTTAGTTTTCCGTTTTTAATTTTAATTTGGTTCATATTTATTGTTTGAAGACGAATCTGTATATGCTTATCATCATAATCTGGATTCTCGGTTTATATATATTTATATTTTCTTTTTTTTTTTGCGTTTTAATTGATTGGTTTCTTACTGTTTGGCTACTGGAAAATGCGGGAAGAAGACAAAGGATAATTAAGAAACTCGTTTAGTCTCTGTAATCACTTTTTTTGAGTCTCAAACAATGTGTATATGATAATTTAGCTTAACGAGAAAGTGTAACTGTATGGACAGAAACATAAACAATGTGATACTGTTTCTATAACTGTCGCATTGATCTCTACATGATGTTCTCTTTAGAACCTTTTTGTTCTTTGTCTGCTTTGTTTTGTTCTGTTTCCGCTACTGGGTTAGCTTAAAAAGAGCTGCTTTGGTCTTCGGTTGTTTGCAGACTGTGCATCTTAACGGTTCTGAAAGATCTATTTTAAGTAAACATTTTTTTCTTTTGGTGGTGTTTTACAAACACGAGTTCATGTTTTACTGTTGTTTTGGCAGACAAGAGTGGTAATGGCTGGCTCCAAGGGATCAGAGAGTGTAAGGAGTCTGATGTACCCAGCGAAAAATGCTTTGCTCCCTCCAAAGATCCCATTTCCTAGCGTATCAGCATCGTACACTGAGTACATTCCCTGTGGTTTGATGGGTTCAAGGCAGAGTCACAAGGTTAGTCACGAGAAGACGCACCACCAGAGAACTTCCTCCGAGAGCCATTTGGTAGAAGAGCTTCCCTTTTGGCTTGACGATCTTCTCAATGAGCCAGAGAGTCCTGCTCGCAAGTGTGGTCATAGGCGTTCGTCAAGTGACTCTTACGCTTATCTTGACGTGGACAATGCTACAAACATAAGTTTGACTCTCCAAAACGACTTCAGCTACCGAAAGCCGCTTTCTTCTGTTCAAAGAGGAACTCAGGAGCTTGATCGTAACAGGAACGCTGATGCTGATTTCCTAAAGCAGAGAAATCGTCAGCGAGAGGCTTTGGTGGCGTCTGGGACTCGTCCTTGTTGGCTACCTTCCGCTCGAGAGAGTATTGGTGGGAAGAACATTGGAGCATCGTATGTGCCTCAAGATGCAACAGCAGAAACAAAGAATTATGGAGAAACACTTTCTCATGACACAAAGAGGTTCTCTACTGAGGAAAACAGTTCCAATCCTCAGCCTGTAACGTATGAAGCTGACAATATAAAACGAGCCAAACAGTATGTGAATCTATTTACTCATTCTTGAATGATTTACCTTTTCGAAGCAGTCTATAATGTGAGACATTGATGGCATTGATGGAATGATTATATATTTACTTTGGCTTCCATTATCATAACATGGTTAGTTGCTGCTTCCTGCAGGCAATTTGCACAACGGTCACGGGTTCGTAAGCTCCAGTACATATCTGAGCTAGAAAGAAATGTACAAACGTTGCAGGTAATGCTAAAAATATCTTGCATTTTATTACAATTTCAGGAGCACTAAAGTATCTTTTTTCTTGGTCCACTTCAGGCAGAAGGCTCTAAAGTTTCAGCTGAGCTTGATTTTCTCAACCAGCGGAATCTTATTCTGAGTATGGAAAATAAAGCTCTCAAGCAGCGACTGGAGACTGTAGCTCAGGAGAAGCTTATCAAGCAACGTAAGTTTCTCACACCCATCTCAAAATCTATTGTAGCTTGTATCTACACTATGCTGCTAGAGAAACTAACAAACTCATGCATGAGTTCTGTATTCTCCAGTGGAACAGAAGGTGCTGGAAAATGAGATTGGAAGACTACGAGCTTTGTATCAGCAACAACAAACTCATAAACCATCAGCAACTCACGGACGTGCGAGTAGCAAAGATCTCGAATCTCAGTTCTCAAGTCTTTCTCTGAAAACTAAAGATACCAACTGTAGGCGTGACTCTGTATCAGTGGTGGGTCAATTCCACTTCTAAATGTCTCTCTACCTTTCCGGTTCATTAGATGTAAAGGGCCTGCGTTTAAACAAGACCAGGCCATTATCTGGTGTCTCGTATCACACGCTTTAACTTCGTGGTCGTCAACTTCTCTTACGGTTGATAAGTTAAGTCACCAGTGCACCTGGTTTCCATTACCTGAAAACGTATATTACTTCCAGCAGATGGCTTGCCTGAGGTGGTTTAGTTCGAAGATCAGACACCTGGACTTCATTAATCTGGTGATTGTTGTGGCGACTTGTGATATGGGACGAATGTATCTCTACTGTTTGTTTGTTTGTATTTTATGTTACTGTGCATTCCCTTCGAGTGAATGGTTTATGTAAAGTTGATGACACTCTCTGTTGTTGTAAACTTCTTCCCCCAAGTGTCAGGATAATTGATTGCTTCGGAATATGCACGTCTACACTTGTTTCACTCTTTAACGATGTTTTCTTCTTCTAAAAGAAGTCTCCAACTTGACCCATGCCCCGGTTGTAATTATTTATTGCTGAACTCTTGTTGTTTTTTTTTTTTTTTTAACACTGATTTATATATTGCAAACTATGAGAACTATTACAGGGACGACTTTTACAACTGACAAATCTACTATCTTATGAAGATCTACACCTGCCAATTACGCCTGAACTTGCCTTATGAAGATGCATACCTGACGGATTTTCCTACACCACGCCGAAGATCTTTTGCAATCTTGTCTCCTTTTTAATCTGCATAAACCCTGCATTTTCTGGGAATCGAAATCCATACCTCCTGGTGTAGAAATATTAATGAACCTTTAGTTAAACCACTGGACCAAAGTATGCTGAACTCTTGTTTAAAATAGTTTTATTTCAAACAGCTTTGTTCAATCCTTCCAGCTACACCGTGTCACTGACTCACTAATAGAAAAAAAAAAAAAAAGACCACGGGATTGTTATCCTGTTTAAAAGATTTATTAGTAATTAACTAAATTCTGAACTGAATATCATAAAACGTAAATTTTAGATAACTAAATGTAAATTTTAATTTAAAATTTAAATATATAATTTATGTTAGATGGATTATCAATTTTAAATTTTAAATATTTTATTTATGGATATAAATTTCTAAAGATTGTAACAGTTACAGGTTTATGATTTATAATTTGTTTTAATAGTGAGAAATCAGAATTAGTCTTTAGATATTTATATTAAAAAGGGTCTGAATCCAAAACGTAAGTGAACCACCTCTTTAGAACACATCCATTAATGGAGTTTTTATAAATTAGTATGTTGATAATATAACATAAGATTTAAAAACTTTTGAATTATGTAATTAAGGGATTCTTATATACTGTCAAAAGCTAATACGGTCCTATTCTTTTAAGAGATGCTGCGACGAGCGACCGCGGCAGAAAATTAAATAGTTGATAGAGCTATAATCTGTTCAAAAGAGTTGCCGTTTTTTTAAAAAAGAATTGCTATTTTATTGACAAAGAGTCGCTAAAGTTGCTGAATAGCCGCTAAAAATTTCAGCGGTGTTTTCTTTCTCTTCTGCGTTATTTTTTCTTTCCTTTGTGACAGCTCCATCATCATCAATTTTCCCCTGCTGTGTCGTTTTATTTTGTTGTTTGTTGTCGTCATATTCGTTTTGATCGATCGCTAACGCTGCTGCTAGCGACTTTATTGGGATACAATTCAAGTCTCACATCAAAAATTTAGACATAAAATATCTAATTTATAAGTAGTGTCTAACTCTGATTAGTATGAAACTTTTTGGGAAGGAATCCAAAAACAAATCTGTGAGGCCTTTAACCCAAAGCGGACAATATCATACTAATGAATTAATGAGAAAGTTAGACACGAGCTTTAAAAAACCCAAAAATTGGTATTAGAGACAGGTTGCAAGAGTGGACCTGGAGAAGTGGGTTGAACCTACATATTCGTTCTTGGAAGAGAACCCTCAAGGTGACCTTGCGATAAAGGTACTAGAAAGACTTGTAAAGAGTTCCATAGAGTGAGTACGACAGTACAAGTTGAGTACCAAGTTTCACTAAGGCAGGAAGCCACAAGTTCATGTGGTTCTTCGCTTGAAGGGGAGATTGTTGGGATACAATCCAAGTCTCACATTGGAAGTTTAGACAGAAAATATCTAATATATAAGTAGTGTCCAACTCTGATTAGTATGATGTATTTCGGGAAGGAATCCAAAAGCAAATCGGTGAGGCTTTGGGTCCAAAGCGGACAATATCATATTAACGAGAAAGTTGGACACAGAATTTAAAAAAATCCAAAAATCATGTTTGTGACAAAAACATGAAAGTGTCTATATGGCATATATCATATTAACGAGAAAATGATATATTCTCTGTAGACAGGAGTAGACAATGTCATGTTTGTGACAAAAATATGAAAGTGTGCTATATCCTGTAGACAGGAATAAAATGTTATGTTTGTGACAAAAACATGAAAAATGTACTATTTGAGAATATTTCTCTAAAAACTTTTGAATTATGTAATTAAGGGATTTTTATATAATGTCAAAAGCTAATACCTGTTGTGGATATGCCTTGTAGGCAAGAGTAGCACTCGGTTACCAACAAAGCCTACCAGAATGGCTGTTCTCTCTAATTTCATTTGAAAACTCCCTTTAATTATTTCCTTTTTATCTTTTTTTCTCACCTTTTTTTATCTTAAATGAGATATTTTGTAAGAATTTTTCTACGAAGTAACTTCTCTCTTATGTGTGAGTAAGTCACAGAAAAAGTGGTATGTAATCGCTGGTTTGACAGTTGTCCAAGCTGTTTAACAACATTTGTACATCAATCATTGACTACCAGTTTGGAAATTAATAAAAGAGTCAATTACATAGGAAGTAACTTATGACTTTCTTTCTTTCACTTTAGTCACATTTTGACACTTATGTACTTCTATGGTGAGAAATGTCGAACCAGTCCTCAACCTAAAGCAGACACAATTTACGCTACACACTTTCTAATTAGTTACTTTTTATCTTTCTCTCTCTCTCTCTTTTTGAAACCAAGATCTCTCTCTTTTTAAAACTCAGACATATCTCTCTCTTCAAAACTCAGATCTCTATCTCTCTTTCTTTAAACTCAGATCTCTCTCTCTCTTTTTAAAACTCAGACCTCTCTCTCTCTTCAAAACTCAGATCTCTCTGTCTTTCTTTAAAACCCAGATCTCTCTCTCTCTTTAAAATTTAGATCTCTCTCTCTCTCTCTTTAAAACCCAGATCTCTCTCTCTCTCTTTAAAACCCAGAACCCAGATTTTTTTGTAACCCATAGACAAGGTGGTCGTGGACGAGGAGACTGTGGATAAAGATGTCGTGGATATAAATCAATGGACAACGAGGATGTGTATAGGAGATAACATATGTGGACGACCCACTGTGGATACTCCATTCTTTCTAAATTAATAAGCAAGACATTCCATGGACAAGAAGGCTGTGGATAAAGACGCGGTGGACAAAAATGGTATGTCCACGAACCCATGGTTTCTTTATCCGCAGACTCGTCATCCACGGTTTCTTTATCCACGACTGCCGTGGAAAAAGAAGTTGTGGACAACGAGGTTATGGATAAAGACGCCGTGGACAACAAGGTCGTGGACAAGAAAACCTAACATCCACCCGTCTTTGTGGTCACCAACCGATGGATTCTATTCTTCCATGTCCACATTTTCTATTGCCACCTTGTCCACTGCATCCTTATCCATGACATCCTTATACACAGTCTCATTGTCCACGACTTTCTTATCCATGACAGCCTTATCCACGACAGCCTTATCCACAGTATCGTCATCCATGGTTTCTTTATCCACAACCTCCTTGTCCACATCCACTTTTTCCACTGCCAACTTGTCTACTGCATCCTTATCCTCAACATCTTTGTTCACGACTTCCTTGGCCACGATATCCTTATACAG
Source organism: Isatis lusitanica (assembly GCA_900406415.1). Classification (NCBI taxonomy): domain Eukaryota; kingdom Viridiplantae; phylum Streptophyta; class Magnoliopsida; order Brassicales; family Brassicaceae; genus Isatis; species Isatis lusitanica. The sequence goes on from OVBB01000558.1 coordinate 18,576, forward strand.
CCTCGTTATCCACAGTTTCTGATTCAAAGACTCGTTCACGGCTTCCTTATCCACAACTTCCTTATCCACAGTCTCCTTTTCTGTGCACACCTTGTCCACAACTTCCTTATCTACAGCAAAAAAATCTGGGTTTTTGGACAAACCTCCAACCAAGAAAAAAAAAAACAGATCTGGTTCAGTATTAAAAAGAACTTTTGAAAGATGGAATTCAAGTAATCCGGATTTGGATTGTTCTGTTCATATGAGAGAGAGAGAGATTTTCGTGAGAGAGAGAGGAAAAAAAGAGAAGAGAAAAGAGAGAGAGAGAGAAAGAAAGAAAAAAAAAAGAGAAAATAGAGAGAGAAATGTCCACACCTTTTTGTTGCTTTCAACTGTCAGAGGGGTAGAAATGTCCACAAAATCTCAGCTTTTCTCTTCTTCTTCAGCAAAAGTTACCAAGTAGCTGAAAGTTACTAAATGTGCAAAGTTAAGTTGAATAAGTTACTATTGGAGTAATTATCTCTTAATAAAAGCCATTTGGACGAAGATTTGAAAGAAAAATATACGCGGGGCAAATGTCACTATGATAAAAGTATTTCGGGCGATTTTAAAATATTAAAAGTGAAGGACAAAAAAGAAAAGGCCTAGGACAAAAGGGCCCTAAAACAAAGGCCTCTTAAAGTCAAAAGGGAAGCCTTTAATTTCCATTTTCGGAACTAATTTCCCCTAAAATTTGCTCTCATTTTACCTTCCTCGGAGTCAATTGATTCTTCTCCTTCAATCTCTCCTTCAACGATAAGACAGATAGGCAACAGAGTTTTACAGCGAATCCCACGAACGATCTCTCCGTTGTACGGACCAAAGCGGAATCATCATTTTCAACTTCTGTTTTCTGATTTTTTTTTTCTACCTTCGATTCGGATCCAGTCTCAAGCCTCGAATCCTCCGACTGGTTAGTTTTTCTTATTTTTGTTTGGAATAGAATCAATTATCTCGAAATGGGAACAATAAGATGAATCTGCATCTATTTATCATCATAATTTCGCGGTTTACTTACTTTTTATGGATTCTCGATTTTTTTTTAATTTGCGTTTAAATATTTGGTTTGTTCACTAAAATGCGGAAATAATCAAGAAGTTTGATTAGTTGAGAGATGAGGAATTATTATTCCCTGTAATCATTTCTTATGAGTCTATAAAACAAAGTGTTTATGTTATAATCTAGCTTAATGAGAAAGCAACTTGATGAGCTGGTCTTGTCTGCTCTAGTCTGGTGTGGTCTGGTCTGAATGAGTCTGCTTTAGCGATGTGCTTCAGTGTCAGCTTTACTTCCAATGGAAGATATCAAAGTTGTATAAAACATTTTGGGAGAATGTTTTCGCTTAGAAAGACCTATGCTTGTGGGTTCATGTAATGGTTTAGATAACTAGATCTCTCATCTTCCTTTTGATATTTGGTTGTTTGCGTTTTTGGAATGATTTCAATGGCTTAGAAAGGTTGTTTTAATGGTGTTTTACAGAGTGTTAGGAAAGTGTGACAATGTCTAACTCAAAGGGATCACAGAGTGTTAAAGAGTTGATGTACCCAGGAAAAAATGCTTTGCTCCCTCCAAAGATTCCGTTTCCAAGCGTATCAGCACCATATTCCGAGTATATTCCCACTGGCTCAATTGGTTCAAGGCACGTTCCTAAGCTTAGTGAAGAGAAAACTCACCACCAACGGACTTCCTCCGAGAGTGATCTGGTTGAAGAGCCTCCCTTTTGGCTTGATGATCTTCTCAATGAGCCTGAGAGCCCTGTTCGCAAATGTGGCCATAGGCGTTCGTCAAGTGACTCTTACGCTTATCTAGACGTGGCTAACGCTAAAAACATAAGCTTGACTCTCCAAAATGATTTCAGTTATAGGAATATGGGTTCTTCCGCTCATAGAGGAGTTCATGAGCTTGATTGGAACAGAAGTGCTCAGGACGCTGCCTTCTATGCTGATTCTAATTTTCTTAACCAGAGGAATCGACAGCGGGATTCTTTGGTTGCATCTGGGCCTCGTCCTTCTTGGCTACCTTTCACTCGAGAGAGTCTCGGCGGAAAACACATGGGAGCATCATATCACCCTCAAGAAGCAACGGTTATACCAGAGACAAAGAACTACGCCAAAACTCTTCCTCATGAGCCTAAAAAGTTCTCTCCTGAGGAAAAAAACTCCAATCCTCAGGCTGGGACTTATGATGCTGACAATACTAGACGAGCCAAACAGTATGTGGTCTCTTCACTCGTTCTTAAAGCCATTTCACTTTATTTTCATCAATGGTGAATGACCCCATTTGTCTTATTGAGTTGAGGAAAATTTATCTTTGAATAGCATCATCGTATGTCCACTAGTGAGAGATGACTGATACTTATAGCATTTGATTGAATGATTTCATTGATATCTTCTTTATTTTCCATTATCTTAACATGGTTAGTTGCTGCTTCCTGCAGGCAATTTGCACAACGATCACGGGTCCGTAAGCTCCAGTACATATCTGAGCTAGAAAGGAATGTCCAAGCATTGCAGGTGAAGCTAAAAAAACTATTTCGAGAAAGATGTATTAGATTACAATTTTGGGAGACCTAAAGTATCTTTATCCTTGGTCACTTACAGGCAGAAGGCTCCAAAGTTTCAGCCGAGCTTGACTTTCTCAATCAGCGGAATCTTATTCTGAGTATGGAAAATAAAGCTCTTAAGCAGCGCTTAGAAAGTATAGCTCAGGAGAAGCTGATCAAGCAATGTAAGTTTCTTTCCCACCCATCCAAAGAAATATTCTTTTAGCCTCCTCAGATCAAAACTCTAATTCGAAGTATGAATTTTGAAGTATAATCTAGTTAGCAAGATTGCTCATGAGTTCTGTATTATCCAGTGGAACAGGAGGTGTTGGAAAAGGAAATTGGAAGACTACGAACTCTGTATCAGCAACAACAACAACAAACTCATCAACCATCAGCAAGTCACAAACGTACCACTAGCAAAGATCTGGACTCTCAGTTCTCGAGTCTTTCTCTGAACTCCAAGGATTCCAACTGTAGGCGTGACTCTGTATCTGTGACGAGTCAATTCC
>OVBB01000559.1:0-21646 GCA_900406415.1 Isatis lusitanica
CCCACTCAGAGTGCAACGTCCTCGTTGCACCCCACAACCAATCCCAAGACGATCTGATACATCAACTTTTTGAGCGTGGAGGTTGGAAGCAACTTCGTGAAAAGGTCGGCTGAGTTTTCGCTTGAACGGACTTGAAGCACTTGAACTTCTCCAACCTTCTGGANGTGAGTAAAAAAGAATTTGGGCAGAATATGCTTCGTCCGGTCTCTCTTGATGTATCCATCCTTCAGTTGAGTTATGCATGCGGCATTATCCTCGTATAGTACGGTTGGTTCTTCCTTCCCATCGGCCATCCCACAATCTCGCCTTATGTGCTGAGTCATCAATCTCAACCAAACACATTCACGGCTGGCCTCGTGAATCGCCAAAATCTCTGCATGATTGGACGATGTGGCCGTGAGCGTCTGCTTCATGGATCGCCATGAAATTGATGTTCCTCCGTGAGTGAACACATATCCTGTCTGAGATCGACCATTGTGCGGATCCGAAAGGTAACCTGCATCAGCAAAACCAACTAAACCTTTATCGTTAAGGTTAGTGTAAACCAGACCCATATCTTGCGTTCCTTTCATGTAACGAAGTAGATGTTTAATCCCGTTTTAGTGCCTTTGGGTCGGACAAGAACTAAATCTTGATAGGAGGTTCACGGTAAAACATATATATGGTCTAGTGTGACTAGCCAAGTATAATAACACTCCTATGGCACTGAGATATGGTACTTCGGGACCAAGGACTTCTTCATCGTCCTTCTTCAGACCGAATGGATAACTGTCCAATCCAAGGCTTCTCACCATCATTGGGCTACTCACTGGATGAGCCTGGTCCATATTAAAATACTTGAGTACTTTTTCTGTATATGCCATTTGATGCACAATGATTCCATTATTAATGTACTCGAGCTGTATTCCCAAACAGAACTTGGTCTTTCCTAAGTCTTTCATTTCAAACTCTTTCTTTAGGTATTCAACCGTTTGGGATATTTCCTCAGAGGTTCCTAGGATGTTCAGGTCATCAACATACATCGCGATGATTACAAATCCCTTAGCAAATTTCTTTATAAATATACATGGACTTATGGGATCGTTCTTAAAGCCCTCTTTTACTAAGTACTCGCTTAGTCTACTATACCACATGCGACCTGACTGTTTCAATCCATAGAGCGATTTAATCAGCTTAATACAATGCTGGTCTCGAGAACATCTTTTATCTTTCAGCTCTATGCCCTCTGGGACTTTCATATACATTTTGTTATCCAGTGGACCATATAAGTATGCGGTTACAACATCCATTAACCGCAAATCTAAATTTTCTCTTATGGCCAGAGTTATCAGGAATCTAAAAGTCGTTGCATCCACCACAAGGCAGTATGTCTCCTCATAATCTATTCTTGGCCTTTGTGAGAATCCTTGTGCCACAAGCCGTGCTCCGTGTCTAACGATTTCACCTTGTTCGTTTCTCTTCCTCACAAAGACCCATTTATGTCCAACTGGTATAACATCGCGAGGTGTCCGAATTATGGGACCAAAAACCTCTCTCTTCTTTAAAGAGTTTAACTCCACGTTTATAGCATCTTTCCATTTATGCAGTCTAATCGGCGAGTGCACTCTAAAATGGACGTGGGTTCTAGATCGTCATTCATGAGCTCAAGTGCTATATTGCATGCAAATATTTCATCAATGTCGACATTCTTTCTGTTCCATTGGATTCCATACGAGAGATAATTGATCGCGATCTCTCTATTATCAGGAACTTTAGGCCAATGAAGCTTGGCATCCCAAGCAACATTTTCCGGCACCTTAGGTTCATTTGTGTCTGGAATGTCCACTATCTCCTCGGTCTGAATTTCAGTACCTTTCTTTAATTTCCGAGGAGTCTTATCTTTGGAACCAATTGGTCTTCCACGTTTCAATCGTGGTTTAGATTCTGTAGCCACTTGCGGTCCTTCTTGGACATCAATACGAATTGGTGCATTCATGGCTGGTATATATGATTTTCTTACCCTCTTTGGGTCTGCAAAGGAATCTGACAATTGTATAGCTAGCTTTTACAAATATATTATCTTTTGGACCTTTAAATCACTTTCACGAGTCTGAGGATCTTGCCATTTTAAGGATGTTTGATTCCATGCAATTTCTTTTACCAGCCGGTTTCCATCACCTAATGTTGGATAAACGGATTCGTCAAAATGACAATCCGCATACCTAGCCTTGAATAAATCACTGGTGGTTGGCTCAAGGTACTTTATGATCGTTGGAGAATCATATCCAACACATATCCCATCCTCCTTTGAGGTCCCATCTTAGTCCTCTGTGGTGGTGCAATCGGCACATAAACTGAGCAACCGAATATCTTAAGATGGGAAATGTCTGGCTCTAGTCCTGGTAATAATTGGGATGAGGAGTATCTATGGTCACTTGATGGCCTGATGCGAATTAGTTCGACAGCGTGTAAAACCGCATGTCCCCAAACGGATATAGGAAGCTTTGACCTCATGAGTAATGCTCTAGCAATCAACTGTATGCATTTTATAAATGACTCGGTCAAGCCGTTTTGTGTATGTACATGTGCCATGGAGTATTCAACACTTACCCCCATGGACATACAGTAGTCATTAAACGCTTGGGAAGTGAATTCACCAGCATTATCCATTTGTATGGTCTTTAAAGGAAAGTCTGGAAAGTGAGCTCTTAGACGTATTATCTGAGCAAGGAGTCTCGCAAATGCCATATTCCGTGATGACAATAAGTATACATGTGACCATCTTGTAGATGCGTCAATGAGGACCATAAAATATCAGAATGTCCCACAAGGTGAGTGTATTGGTCCGCATATGTCTCTTTGAATTCTTTCCAGGAAATTTATTGTTTCCTTAGTCACTTTTACTGGTGATGGCCTTATAATGAGTTTCCCTTGTTAACATGAGGCACAAGTAAGATTTTTCGGGATAACTCTCTTTTCTTTCAAGGTGTGCCCATAAGTATTGGCTATTAATTTTCGCATCATATTTGACCCAGGATGTCCCAGCCGGTCGTGCTATAGGTTGACCCTATCCGTAAACTCCTCAATCATATTGACCTTAGTGCAATATACGCTGGTAGCTATAGTAGGTATAGTCTCTATGAATTTTTTTTGGCCTTGGACGATTTCAATTATTTGGAGGAACTCTCGGTTTCCCTCATCCATTATTTCAATATGAAGACCATTCATTTGAATATCTTCAAAGCTCAATAGGCTTCTCTTTGAGCTGGGCGAAAACAATGCATCAGAGATTTCTAGATGTGTGCCTTTATGTAACAAGACATTGGCCTGGCCGTAGCCTTCTATTAGGCCAGTCGTACCTCCTATAGTACTTATGTTTGCCTTTTTCAATCAATTAATTAATCCTAACATGTAATTTCTAGGTAATGAATTTCAAACAAGCAACTTTCCAATTTGCCAGCATGCTATTTCTATGTCTTGAGTTTCAAACAAGTAATTTTCTAATTTCAAATAAGGCAATTTTCTAATTTCAAATAAGGCAATTTTCTAATTTCAGATAAGACAATTTTCGAATTTCAAATAAGGCAGTATTCCAATTTCAAATAAGGTAATTTTCCAATTTTCAAATAAGACAATTTTCCAATTTCAAATAAGGCAATTTTCCAATTTTAAATAAGGCAGTTTTCCAAATTCAGTTAAGGCAAAAATTCCAAATTCGATTAAGGAAATTTTCCTAATTTGATTAAGGCAATTCTCCAAATTCAATCTTAGCATGCAAGATCTATAGAATTCGATTATGAACAGGTTTTAACAAAACAATCATATTCGATTTCAATCATACAATTAACAAGTTCGGTTTTAACAGTAGATCATGCAATTCCAATTTCAATTAGGATTAGACCATGCGATTTACAACTAGGGTTTATGCAAATCGATTTCAAGCAATTAGGTTTTAGGGTTTGATATTATCATGAATAAGTTCAAATTCGATTTACGTTATGCAGTCAACCAATAATAAACAATCAAATCCGATTTTAAGGTTCATATTCGTTTAGGTTCAATTTGATTTTAGGTTTTTAAAAGATCAAGCAAGTAAAACAAAGAAGAATCGATTTTAGGGTTTGATAAACATTATGTCAGAATTCGATTTTCATGTTCTAGGGTTTTAGAGATTTGTTTCTACCTTTGATTCTTCTTTTGGGTTGACTGGAATATAACTGGGAGCTAAAGACCTGAAAACTGGATCGACCTTTGATTTTCTTATCAGTTATTAAATAATTCTCAAAANGAACTGGGAGCTAAAGACCTCATAAAACTGGATCGACCTTTGATTTTCTTATCAGTTATTAAATAATTCTCAAAACCTATGAATAAAAACAAGTGACGGTTGTATATATCAAGTAATTAAATGAATGACCAGTTTTGATATTACTATAAACAATCAGATAAATGATCAGTCGAAGAACTCAATTCAACAAAGTACCAAATCAAATCATTGAGAGTATGTGACCAAATTATAATCACGATTGCAAATCAAAAGGTAATAAAAATATAGAATAATGAAGTTACTTATCTTTTTTTGGACCAACTGAGTCAATTACCATTAACCGGGAATAGAGTTTAAGTTACAAAGAGCAGATTTGGCAATCCGTTCAGCTACAGAATTCGCTTCACGGGAAATAAAAACAAAGGAGATAGAGATAAAATGTCGCAACAGAGCTCTGATCTCTTGAAGGAGACCATGGAGGTCGATATGCAACTCCGACGAATTCAGCAAATTCACTAGCGAGAGAGAGTCAGATCGCACTTGAAGCCGAAGTTTGTCAGAAAGGAGAGCGTGTTCCAAACAATTGAGAACAGCCCATGCTTCAGCTACCATAGCTGAGGAGATAGTGAGCTTCACGGCAGAGTGTTCCTCCATGAGGGGCCCGAAATTAGGACTCGAAAAGGGTCGATAGCACCATCCCATACCACATTGGAGGGATTCAGGGTTCCACGCCGCGTCAACATGACAGATCTCGCCAGAAGATGGTGGTTTCGGGGGAGGTGGGCGAGGGGGGACAGGTTTCTTTATGTCTTGTTGAGCTTCATACCATTGGGTGGCTTCTATGGTGGCCTTAGAAATAACTTCTTGTTCACTGAAAGAGCAGGATTTAAAAACCAATTGATTATGGGCTATCCAAAGGAACCAGCAAATCCAAGGATATAACAGTACAGGGCAACCCACAGGAGGTAGGTTACGTGAGGAATGCATAGTGGAGAGGAAGGTAGGGAAACTTGGGTCTTCAGGGAGGGAGAGGCCAGAGATCAGGGCCAGATCCCACGTGCGTTGGGCGAAGGCACAGTCGAGGAGAACATGATCCACTGTTTCTCTAAGTCCACATCTTTTGCAAGCGGGATAGACGTTGAGGCCCCGCCTACGGAGTTGATCACCTTCGGGCAAGGCCCCTACCATAGCCCTCCAAAGGAAGGTAATGATCTTTGGTGCTGCCTTGACTTTCCATATGAGTTTCTGCCAGTTCCAGTTCAGCAGAGGGGGATGTGGGTTTTGGTGTAGGGACAGTTGGCAGTATCCAGATTTAGAGGAGTAACTACCCGATTTCGAGGGGAGCCAGGCAATAGTGTCAGCCATTGGAAAGCAAGGCAGGGGGAGTTGTAGTATCTCAGCTTCATGCATTGGGAGGACTTGACGAATTGCCTGGACATTCCATTGTCTACTTGTTTGATCAATTAAATCTGACACATTGAGAGAGAAGGAGGAAAGGGGAGGGGGGCCTATTGGGCGGCGTGGAAGAGAGGTTGAGAGCCAAGGCTCTGACGAGATATTGATCTTTGATCCATCACCAACCAGCCAGCCACAGGAGGTCTTCAAGGCATCACGGCCAGCTAGGACACTACGCCACCCATGGGACGAATCACGAGCAGGGGTAACCTCCATAATGTTTATGTCTGAGCAATAGCGACCGAGTAGAACACGAGCCAGGAGGGAATCAGGATCTTTAAGGAGTCTCCATGCTATTTTTCCCAGAAGTGAGATGTTAAAGAGTTTCACATCCCTAAAGTCTAGTCTGCCTGCGTTTTTCGGCAGAGTTAGCTTTGACCAAGCAACCCAGGCCATTTTACGCTTGTCAGGTCGCACATCCCACCAGAAATGCGTCATGATGGATTGGAGATCGGCACAGGTAGAGGCTGGCAACTTGAAGCAAGACATGGAGTATGCGGGCATAGCCGAGAGAACTGATTTCAGCATGATGGTCTTTCCAGCTGGAGAAAGGAGTTTGGAGGACCAACTGTGAGATTTTTGTCTAACTTTATCCACTATGGCTGCGAAGATGTCTTTCTTTTTCCGGTGAAATTCCTCAGGGAGGCCAAGGTACTTCCCTGAGCCACCTTCTTTCGTAATGTTCAGTAGAGCTTTTGCCATTGTTTCCTTGCCCCGAGGTGTTTTCGTAGAGAAGGTAATGGCCGATTTATCGCGGTTAATGCACTGACCTGAAGCCAATTCATATCTGTGGAGAATATAAGACAAAGCTAAGCAGTTCTTACGATTGTTGTAGCAGAAAAACATGGTATCATCCGCAAATAAAAGGTGATTTATTCTGGGACTCTTAAGGGATACTCGTAGACCCGCAAGTTTGCCTGATGCTTGGGCCTGGGAACAGAGTCCAGATAGAACTTCTGTATATAGGATAAATAGATATGGGGATAAGGGATCACCTTGTCTTAGTCCTCTAGCTGGTTTTACAAGTCCTTGGGGAGCTCCATTGATAAGGAAAGAGTAGGTAACAGAAGTAACACACTCGAGAATCCAGGTAGTCCAAGAAGCGCTAAAGCCTAGCCAAACTAGGACAGCTCTAAGAAAATCCCATTCAATTCGATCATAGGCCTTGCTCATGTCTGTTTTAATAGCCATTGAGACTCTCTTTGAAGCACTTGATCGGTGGAGGTAATGGAGGGTCTCATGGGTGATGAGGACGTTATCCGAGATGGCTCTGCCTGGTACGAAAGCTGTTTGGTTAGGGGAGATGATGGTAGGGAGTATGGGCTGCAGTCGCTTAGTTAGGATTTTTGCAATGATTTTATAGTGGACAGAGCAAAGAGCTATAGGTTGGTAGTCTGAAACTTTCCTTGGGTTAGGGATCTTCTGAATTAGCCTAATGTGGGTTTCGTTTTGTCTGGCAAGGAAGGAACCGTAAATAAAGAAGCTCCGAATGTCAGATACAACATCAGGACCAATGATGCTCCAGTAGGTTCGATAGAACCCCGCAGTGAAGCCATCTGGGCCATGGGTTTTTGCGGGGTGAATGGAGAATACTGTGGCTTTAATCTCATCTGCTTCGGGGATACCGTCCAAGGTGGCTCTCTGTTCTGGGGTAATACACGGAAGGAGGGCCTCATTCACAATCTCGGTTGCATCTGAGCCTGAGGAGGTGAAGATATTCCTGAAGTAGTCACAAATAATCCGGACAAACTGGTGTTCTTCGTGATGGGCTAAGCCATGCTCATTCTCTAGTACCGTAAAGCGATTCTGAAGTCGACGTGCTCGAGTGACTGCATGGAAAAATGCTGTGTTTTTATCACCTCCTTGAAGCCATGCGATTCGACTTCTCTGTTTCCAATATAGTTCCTCCGCTTTATACCTTGTGATGAGTTCCCTTGTTGTGGCATTGATCAGGTTTTGGTCTGGTGGGTCAGCAGAGAGGAGGGCATCGAGGAGGCCTCAGAGCCTAGAGATCTCCCTTCCACTGTGCAGGGTTCTCTGCCGGTGCCAAAGAATAAGTTCCTGACGACATCTATCAGTTTTGGTTAGTAGGGGTCGGGTGCCTTCTCTTGCCCATGTATTGTCTATTAGTTCAAAAACCTCCTCAGATTCTCTCAGACGGTTATCAAAACGAAATACACCTCATTTTTTAACTCGGTGTTCGTCGAAAATTGTGAGTAGGGGCCGATGATCAGATCCATCCAGGAAAATGTATTTAGATCTTTCAGACGTGAAGGCTTCTATCCAAGCTACGTTAGAGAGGGCTCGGTCCAGCCGTTCTTGAACGAAGTGAGTATGCCGAGTGCCACACCATGAAAGGGGATTTCCTGAAAACTTAACGTTCCAAAGCCCATTGGATGAAACAAAGTTCCTAAAATCAACGAAGGAGGACTCCGGTCGAGGGGGACCACCCTTTTTATCTGATTGTTCCAGCATATCGTTAAAATCGCCAAATAAAAGCCAAGGGGAGTCTCTTGATTGTCCAAAAGTAGAAATCGCATCCCACACTGGTAGCCGGTTTTTCTTGATTGGGTCTCCATAGACGAACGTTATGTAAGTGGAAACTCCTTTAACCGTAACCCTTGAATCAATGATTATTCTTATCTTAATGATTATTCTCCTTGAGATGAGACACACACATATAGCAAAGACTACATCAGAAAAAAATGGGACGAGGTTAGTTAAGGTTTCATGGAGCAATAAAATTTGATCCAAGGAAAATAAAATATTAAACTAAACAAACGATCGTTATTAAATCAAAATAACAAAGTCAATCAAATACGTTAAACACCATCACCATAAATATATAAGATTTAAAAGGTATTATTGTTGCGATCACATAATTTCAATAGTAAAACTACCACATCGATATAATTTAAACGGTACGATTAATACTTATTTTGATATGTAATCGAAGATGTGTCAGAAGGTATAGATGGTATTGGACTCAGACGGCTAAAGTTTCGTGCTGATAACATGTTAGAAATTGTGTGTTTCTGTGTATTATTACTTAGACTAAAAAGTCTTATATATATATAGGTTTACACAAAGCAAGGCCGGCTATGAAATTTTGAGGGCATGAAACATATTAAAAAATGGGAGCCGGTACTTTAGTTTTAAAAAAAAAATTCAATTATAAAAAATGTTAACTATTAACAAAACATAAATTTTCTCCATACAAAAAACTGACAATATATGTATACATGGGTTTTTCTTTTAAATGGGACCTGTAAAAAATATGTAATACATGAATTTTCTTTCAAATGGGAGCTTGTAAAAAATGGGGGCCAAAACAAATGTTTTAGTGGGCTTAGTTCAGGGCCGGCCCTGACACAAAGACATATAAAGAAACATTCCATAAACCTATTCTTTGTCAAAGAATAGTTAAGACTTAATCTAAACATAAGGACCAGTTATAACATAAATTCTATTGGACTCGTTTATGAGTCCATGCACGAATAGTTTTTAACAAATCACATATATCGGTTATTATGAATCATGTTCCAATTACAAAATTGATTAAGATTAAGGCATAAGGTGATACTTATCTTGATCTATAACGAAGAGAGAGACTGAAGACGTAACTGAAAAGAATATATTTGCCCAGGTGAATTATTGAACACTGGCCATATTATCGGAGAGACCATGAAAGCTCCACACATATCTCAGTCAGTTATGTCTCTAGCAAGCAAAAAATTTTAAAATCATGANAAACTGAAAAGAATATATTTGCCCAGGTGAATTATTGAACACTGGCCATATTATCGGAGAGACCATGAAAGCTCCACACAACATATCTCAGTCAGTTATGTCTCTAGCAAGCAAAAAATTTTAAAATCATGAATTAGCAAACAGAAAACAACGACTTCATGTGAGGATGATCGGAGAATCCACGAAATAATATTGCCAGATGGGCTGCTAATTAATATAATAATACTAAACCAAATAAACCAATCTTGTGTCCTTAAACCATATGACAAAGCTAATATAAATAAAAATTGATCAAAACAACCCGTGTTACATTAAGATTAAAACAAGGGAGATTTGGCAAAATGAGTCAAATAAATAGAACATTTGTCCACATACACCTTTCTTGATTTTTACTAAAACTTGACTACATTGCCCTTTAAATAAATCTAATAAATTTAAAATAAATACTTTTACAATACAAAAAATATAAGAAAAATCAAAACATTGGAAAATAAACTTATGAGATTAGATTAACATTTTTTTTTTGAACATTGACTTTTAAAATGAAAGATAATTTTCTATTCTAACAACCGTAGAATTCATATTCTACCGTCTACGGACTAGTAGAATATATTTTCTACTACTTGCTCTATCTTCTACCAATCGTAGAACATAGTTTCTACTGTTTTCTCTATAGTCTACCAATCATAAAATATGAATTCTACTGTTTATTCTACGTTCTATAGTTCAGTCAGATTTGGTAGAATACGTTTTCTACCATTTCTTCTATATTCTACGGAACGTGGAATTTATATTCTACTGTTACCACTTTAATATACTATCCGTAGAAAATGACTTCCACCATTCTTTCTATGTTCTACCGTTGGTATAATACATATTCTACGAAAATCTGAGAAAATCTAGGAAATATGGTTACACAATATTCACTATATCTTTTCAAATCTTTTTAATTAATTGCTTTCCAACTTAAAAATCTTATTGTTCTTAAGTAAAAAGTTATAAAATATAAATACTCTATTTTATTATTTTAATATCCAACAAATATTTTCTCTCTTTTTAATAAGAGATTTTTATTAGACAAATATTATTTTTATATATAAACTATTAATTTCTTAATTCTTTTTTTATTTATATAAAGTGGGATATAATTGGATTTTGAAAAATTAAAGATGTGTTGTGAAAAATAAATAATATAAATTTTATTTCAATAATCAATAAAAAGAGAGATTGGAGATTTTTTTTTGTTTTTTTTAATTGATAAAAAGAAGAGAGGGAAATAAATAAAAGAGAAGAAATAATTAAGTTTTCAATTAATAATTTATTTTAGGGTTATAATTGGGTTAAAAATAAGTAAAGTGTAAGTGGACTAATCACACTTTAAAAAAGTATAAAGGGACAACTGTTCAATTTTTCTGACCCATTTTAGCAAATCTTTCTTAAAACACCCCATGTTACATTAAGATTAACCCAAAAAATCAAAACGATAAATATGAAACATGAATACTTATCTCAATTGAAAACGAATATGAGAAGGACCAGAGATCTTGGTTACAGATCTTGTTTTTGTTCGATGAAGATCAAAAATTCTGGATCGATACGAAGACGTCAGAGGTTATTCTTTTTTCAAACTGCTAGACTTTTTTTTTTCATTTAACTCAGAGATTAGAGAGTCGTACTGATAACGTGTTATAAACAAAGGAGACGAAAATGAAAATTGGTGTTGTGTTATTGTAATAGATATAGAATCTTTTATATAAGAGTACAAAAGAGGTAACAATGTTAAACTTAATGAGCTCTATTGATGCAGCTAGATATTTGGAATATCTCCAAATATATTAATAATTTAGATAATTACTTATTTATTATATTTATTGTATTTATCTTTAGAGCTTTCTAGAATATTCTTAGGATTTTGATATTTATTATAAATAAGCCGTTTAGGCTTCAATTGTATTCAGTTTTTTTTTTATGATTTAATGAAAAATAGATTTTCTAAAGAGGTTTTGATAAACCACTGTGAAGAGTATTCACAAACCCTAGTTTCCAGATATTCTTAGAATCAACGGATATAGTTCTATCCGTAGTAACTTCCGCTTCATCACCTATAGACTCCTAATAAATATCACATAATATTTCATAACAATCTACCTACGATTGAACCTTTTTTTTCTTTTGTCAACCTACGATTGAACCTCAAGATTGAAACTTTAGCATAGAAGTTTTATATGCATGATTGTCATTGGTTTCTTAACAAAATTATCATTGGTGTCTACTTCTAAAAATATAATCCATTATCATTGGTATTTCTTGATAACCGAAGTACTTTTCGAGGATCCTATCTACTAAAAATATAAAGTTAATTTACAGCTAGATTTAAAGTATTCATTAACCGATTTTACTTTTAGTAGATCACATATTATCATTAGAATAATATGTAATACTAAACTATTGTATTTAAAAACGGATACAAATATAAAGGTAACTTAAAATTAGATTCATAGTATTCAAAAACCGGTTATATTTTTGGTTAGGTTAACATTACATTCCTACCATTTATATATATCCCCAATATATAATCTATAACCAAAGATAACTTTTTTCATTAAATATATGACAAAATTAATCTTTCAATTAATAATTTAATATAAACCAAATATTCGAAGATATTAAGATTTTAGATTTGAATTGAAGTTAAAAAAAATATATTGTTAAGATATATAATCTCGGATATTTATAAGATCATATCAAACTTAAATATATTCATGAGAGTTGTATATATCCACAATATATAATCTACAACCAAATATATTCTTTTAATAAATGTATAACAAAAATCATCTTTCAATAACGATAAACCAAATATTTGAAGATATTAGATTTGAATTGAAATTTGAAAATAATATAATGTGGACACATAAAATCCCGGATATATAAAATATCATATCAAACTTAAAATCTTCATATCTATACTATTATTTGTGAATACGCTCTAGTGATTTTGCTTATTTGTTTTAATTTCATTGGTTCTTGGTGACTGTATAATGATGACATGGAATGCTGACTCAATGTTGACATGGCAGGCGAAAAATGTAACTTGGATATTTGGTTGGCCAAAACGTTGACAACTCAAAAAACACTAAAACAACTCACTAAACACTATTCCCATTTCTAACCGTCTACTATATTATTCAATTACTTATATGGTCTTCTGCCTAAAATTTTGAGTAATATACATTCAACTATTGTGAATGTGAGTCATTTCATCTGTCTAATGTATCTATTAGGTGTTTGACAAAGCCTGATTAACAACGAACTTTGAATACCGATGTTAAGCATCTATTTAATTAATATGTATTTTTGTTTCACATTTTCTTAAGTTAAATATATCATATTTAGTTTCGTATATTGTACGACAAAGCATGATCCATTCATATGAGCTTGGTGAATGATCCATGCAAATCTACTATTTTTGAGGAACCGCTATCATTTTAAAACTCACATTTTCATATTTATTTTTGTTTTACATTTTCTTATGTTAAATATATCATATTTAGTTTTGTATATTATTTTATGTGCACGATCCATTTAATCTATTTAATATATTATTTTAGGTGAATGATCTATGCAATTCTACTATTTTTGAGGAACCGCTATTATTTTAAAACTGTTCTCAATTTACTGTTACCAGGTATCGTAATGATAGGCAAATGATTAGTGATTATCGTTTTGATTGTTAACCGTTTATAGGAAATAAAATATGTTCTTATTTTATTAAATCTCTACATAACTAATTGTAATCTGCATCATTGAATAGGGTATCAGTATATTATTGTCCCTGCAAAGTAGATTATATTCTGTAATTTGATTTCAGAAAGTAGTTAATGCGGCATAGTTATACGGAGTATTTTTAGAGGTTTTTTGAATAAATAAATTTCCTTACTTAATGTATTTTAATTTAATTAGGTTACTTTAACGAAAATTATGGATTTCAATTCCATATGTGCTTAAAAATAATTTTCATCGTTAAGATTATGTAAACTTTGCAATCTCTTAATTAGAATATTTTGAAAAAAATTCAAAGTAAATGCGAGTGGCGGATTAATTTTTGAAAGCCAACCACAATATAAGAGTTATACAACTTCTAGGTCAGAAACAAACTCCTATAAATATAGAGGTTGGCCAATCTATTTTCTATACTTCTGACTATCTTATTTCGTTATGGCTCTGGTAAAAAGATCTACTATTCAATATTCACGTATATGTGATTTGGTAATGGCAAGCAAAACTCAAAACATAAGGGTTAAGATTATTAACGTTTGGAAGCTGTAGAATTTTAAGACTGGTCAGTCAATGGAAATCGTGTTCGTCGACGAAGAGGTGACTATTATTATTACACATCTTGATTTTCTTTTGGTAGATCATTATATTTCTGCACAAACATATTCATCCCTTCTTATCGACGTTTCTACATTTTCAACAGGGAACGAGGTTGCATGCCTTGATAGAGAGTTTTTGTGTGCAGAAATATAATGAATTTCTCAAGGAAGGTCAGTCTGTAACCATCAACGCTTTTGGTTTGAAAGATTATGGTGGTGAATTCCGCACAAGTCCACTTGAATACAAACTGTGTCTACTAAAGACATCCAAGGTTAAACCATGTGATAATTTCTTACAATAAGTTTCCGACAAGTATTTTATTGATTTCAGTAAAATATTCAACTCTAATTACGATAGAAGCACACTGGTTGGTAAGGATGGCTATAATTTAAGTATTTCCGATATTGTTCAAGTACCAAATAATCAGCGTTGGTGCAATAGAGGATGTTTAAAAGTAAGATTGCGTTTTTTAAAATATGCAGATTTTATTGGTCAAATAATCAGCGTTGGTGCAATGGAGGATGTTAAGACAAAGAACAAGTCCAATACTTCTTCTAAGCTTCAACTTATGTTCCGTGACCCAAAGTATGTATAGGAAATAATTTTAGTTTCGTAGAAATATAAAATTAAACTTTATTGTTACGAAGTAATTGATAGTTGAATGTTTTACCTATATTTATTTGTTTGTTTAGCGAGTACACTCTAAAATGCACTCTTTGGGGGTGAACATGCAAAAAAGAACTATTGCATATACTCAAAAGCACATGCAGACTATTGCTATCTGTGTAATGCGTTTCGTGAGTGTGAAGTCCTACAAAGGTATTTGGTGTGATCTTTGTTAAACTTGATTTTCAATGACTTCATGTTGTTGTGCCTGACATTTTTTATTTTTGATTATTCCATCAGGTGAGATTACTATCTCCAATGCATTCAGTTATACTCAGATTGCGTTTGATCTTGAAACCGACCAGGTTTTGACCCTCTCGCTGAATCCATGATTGGAATCACTGCTGAGTCTGCAATGAAAGAGTTTGAGCAGGTTATTTAACATTATTCATTTAGTTAATAATAATTAATTATTTATACCTTAGATTAACTGATTCTATAATTTTTAATAAATTCAATTAAGTATATTATGAACTACCTTCTTACGATGTAATAAGTTGTGAACCTTCAGGATAATATCGAAGGATTGGTGTATCCTCCACGATTCACTAATATTGTAGGGAAAACGTATTTGTTGAAAATTACAATCAAAGGGGAAAATGGCATATATGGCAATTGACCATACATTGTGGATTTGTTTTCCACTGATGAAGTCATTATCAATGAGTGGCATGAAACTTCTTCTCAAGTAGATTTCATAGATTTCTACACTGAAGCCATTATCGTAAACTTCTTCTCACATTTATTATTTAATGATTCTTTTATCATCTGTTTAACTTCTCTTTAATATGAAAAAATGCAGTCGTTTATGATAACAAGTGGTGACAATTGTTCTGAAAATTCTTCTCGCTCTTTTCAAACTCCAGTGTCCAGGATGATGTCAGACCGTTTTGCTCTTGACGCAGAGTCATCAGTTACCAAGAAAATAAAGATGAAGGACATTAATTAGTTTGCCATTAGTTTGAGTTTGCCTTTATATATCGTATTCAACATTTGTTATATGGTTTTTATGTTTTGACTTTTAAATGTGAACTCCATATCATTCGAAAATCTTTTAAACATATTATCATTTCTACTTATTTCGTTCCACTTATCTGTTCTGCTCGAAACTTCCATTTTAATTGTTGGACAATGTACTTTGGAAGCAGTACCATATTTGAACCAAAGCGTTAAATGTATGTATAAAAAACTAATTTGAATATATTTTATTGTTTATTTAATTTTTTTATATGTATTTTTTTAAATAGGTAAGATTTCAATGTACTTTCGTGTTTAAACATTTTATGTTCAAATATTTTATCATCACGAACTGCAAATAGTTATCAACTTGAAATCTTATAAATACTCAATTTAACCTGAAAAACCTTAAAAAATATTTATAGTGTTATCTTAATAGTAACAAACGGTAAGATATACACATTAAAATTATTTGATTTATAACAGACGGTTATTTACAATCAATATCTGTATTATTTACTTTATAAATATTATTCTTTACATTTATGTCCATATGGTACTAATATGTTTTGGATTTCTGTTTATATTATTTGTCAATTTTTTTTTTCCATTGAATACTTCTTTCTAATGAATAATATGGAGATCTGTAAGATTGATTCAAATTTCAAATATCTTGGCGTAATTTTATGTTGCTTATTATTAACAATTCCAATTTTTAATATTTGAAAACCGTCTAAAAACGTTAGGAAATTAAATGCCAAATCATCCAAATATCTGTCGTCACCTAATTTGAACTATTATTTATGATAGAGTAAATAGTAACATCCTCGTATTTGTGTGTTGTAATATCTGTCGAATAAAATATTACTATACTTTTTTAATAGTAGAATAAAGTCTCATCATTGAATATTCTATTCAATAATTTTAGAAATGATTTATCATAGTTGATATTATTTATTTAAATCGTAAATGTATTGTACTGTATTGAGTTACAGTACACATATTCTAATATATATATATATATAGATACATATTATTGAGACTATATTTTCTTGAGAACTACATCGGTAATATCCCGACTGTTCTTGTTCATAATCGTTGTTATTGTTTTTCATTGCTCTAATTATTGATTCTCATATGTTGCTTTACTTTTATTTCGAGAGATGTATTTATGTTAATTTTGATTTATTTACAGAAAATATCACCCACAATGGTCGAAGACTTTTGTATTCTGATTTACGATGAAGTTCACTTGGGATCAAAAAAAAATATTTGGAGACAGTCACAAAGAGATACAGCTTCCTATCCTGGATATGCTAATGAACTTTTGTACTTGCGTATTTTATTTTATTTTTTGTACAGATTCATTAACTTTTAATGAGTTAAAAATTGTTAATGGCTTCGTTTATCCCACTTTTAAAGACGCCTGCATTGCTTTGAATTTGCTACCACTTCAATAATACTCATTTTGATTTAGTTGAACTTTTTATTTTTCATTTGTTTTGCCTATTTACGATTTAATTCTTTTATTACTCTTTCTCTCTATATCGTATCTAACTGTTAGTAATATTTTTTTATTCCAACAACCACTCATTTATTCAAGATTATCAAGTGTAAGTTAACCGTCATTTACTGTTCAATTTGTGTATTCATAAAGTCCATGTATATTTAACTAAAAAAGATAAGAGTGCAGTTATTCGTGTATTTCCGTGCAGTTATTGTAATCAACAAATATTTTTAAAAGGAGTGCTTCTATTGTAATTATTAAGGATGAGTGGATCGAGTATTTAAATAAATTGTCGAATTACTACACCGTTATCTTTATTTCGCCGCTTTTAAAAAAATTGAAATATATCCAATTTCAATAACAACTATCTTCAAACAAAAATCTGAATGTCATTGAAAGTTACGAAACATTAGGAAACTGATATTCTTGAAAACAAATAAGGAATCAAAGATTTTCTTACGCATATTCTTCTTTAATTACGCATCAAATATTTTGACACCCAAGTAAGGATCGAATCATAACATTCCTTAACAATTCTCTAACAGATTTAAAATAATAATTACAAATAACAAATCGATTGCGGCAATCCTTGCACATTTTTCGAAACCCTAATAAACTTTCATCCCTATATAATGTGATAAAAAAAAAGTGTAACAAAAGTGTCAAAAGTACCACCTCTTAAAAGTCAACAATATACAATTCCATCATTTTAAAAAGTGACAATGGAAGTGTCTAGGATCCTTTGTTTGCCGGCCGATATACAAGAAGATGTTGTGAAGCGTGTTTGCAAAAAAATTGTTGGAGGACTATCTCAATCTAAAGCCAACATGCACATCGCTGAAGAAAATTTGTGAGTTGCCCTCGGCTTATGCCTATATTGATTTGTTAAATCTAGGGTCTCAACATTCCATTGAAGGTTCACTTTTCATGTGTAAATGTTTTCAATGTGGAAAACTAAGTGCCATTTACATCAAAGGAATACAAGATTATTTCCTCCACGAGCAGCCTGTTGAAAGTCTTCATTCAAAAAAATGGGCCTCCGATCATGGATATGATATTGCTACATATACATATGTCATGATTCGAAAAATAATTCATAATGATGATAATTCTTTATCTCTAATCACAAGAGATGTTGTTCAACGCATCAACTTGCATTTTGTTGTTATTCAAAAGGGACGATTAGAGTTGCTAAATCTACTGGCACTAATGAGAAACGAAATGATAAACGTCATTCCCCTTATGTACAAGTGCAAGTGTTCACCTCATCAACCATTCAGTATGTTGCACTATTACAACTCTGAAGATCTAGAGCTGTGCCATAACTGTTTTTGGTCTTGGCACGTAGGAATATTTGTTAATTATTTCATTTCCGTAAGATTTCCCGATACCAAATTATGGTTACTATGACTGTATTCCATATTACTTTTTTCGAACTTAATTGTAATTCCATATTATTAAAACTGTGTTTTGTATTTTGTTTTATACTATTCCATATTATTTTGATGAATGTTGTTGAATTGTTTTCCTACAACTGCGATTTATAATGCAGAATTATTTTTTAGAGTGCTTGATCTATGAAATTATATTGAATCGTTTTCTAATATCCACAAAATTTTTATGGTTAACAAGTACATGAAAGGATTAATAAACTTCACTGTTGGTCCCATAAAAACCAACATATACACTATTAACAATCCATATATGTTTGAAAATTAATACTAAGAACCAAAAAGATTCATAATTAAGATATTTGCTCCATATATATATCTGAAAATGCTCTTTCTAGCCTTGGAGAGTATTTCTATCTAATGATCTATAACACTCCCACGGTCCGTCATTGTCATGAATCTGTAACCAAATATAGACTCAAAGTATTAATGAGATACTATTGGTTTGTGTAATATCATATAAGTTTTAAAAAAACTTTTACCTTCCCCTGAATGTTATCGCTTCTCGGATCTATGGATTGATCATGAACTGTGAGCAACCTGATGCCGATTCACAAATTGTCTTTGTGTACTCGGTTCCTATAACTTAGAAAAATAATTTGAGCATATTATAGTCGGTGTTGCTTATTTTCAATTGTATTTGAAATTGAACAATAATTAGAGGAAATTTGAGCATAAATTGTTTTGTACCTATTTTTTCTCCAATGTCCAGAACCTTAGAACACACACCATTTTACGCACGGTCTCCATATTCCATTGATCGTGGAACATTCTAGCAATAGATCCGTATGTTGTGCATTCGATCACTTCATCCCTGTATTTTACATTTCCAATTTATCTGTGTGTTTGTATTTCTTAACAATAAGAAAAATTATGTTATGGAGTGTTGAACTTAATATTTTACTTACCTCTCACCTGTCAGCAGGAAGGACAATGTATATGGCTCTTCGTTCCTCATAGCCGGTTGTTCAATTCTTAGATGTCCATAAGCCGATACAAATCCAATTACATCTGTTCTAGAAAAAAATATAGTATATGGTGTTACAAACATAATGAACTTTAATCATTGGAGAAATTGTGTAACATGTTGTCCATAAAAAATCAAATCTCAACTCACCAGTCAGTACTGAAAACTGCACTCTGTCGTTTAACATGTCCTCAAATTTTGGATGGTTTAGGAAATAGCAAGTCGAGATTAGACTGATGAACCTTACTTGGGTTGTTCTATTGAAAACAAACTCGAATCGGTGATTAGATAGTTTAGGTACCCTGTTGTTAGGTTCCAAAACCAAAGTCTGGATAAACCTCCACTCTCCCTCAACCAAACTATCCCAGAAACGCTCCACAAATTCTGGTGGTATCGTACCACCAATTCTATAACCCTGTAGACAGAAGCATAATAATTTAAGAGTACATTGAATGTTGTATATATTATTTTAAACAAATTTTTAGTATCAATCTCTCAACATAAGTTTGCAAACAAAAAAGGCAATTATATTGTATAAATTGAACTGGACAATACTATGTCTATAAATATCACTCTACTTGGTTGTGCTACCATGAAGACAATCTAACAATTATATACTTATGTATATTATACAAACATAAATTGCTGAGATGGCTAATTATCAAAATTAGTTTACCTCTTTATCACACACCATCAGTCTGATGCATGTTTCACCGTTTTGGGTCAACTCAGACCATAATCTAAAGATTTTCACACCTATTGCCCAAGTCGTCCCCACAGGCCTGAGTTCCCTAACGTCATCTCTTACTATTCGATGCTCCCTACCATCTCTTAGTATTTTGTTTTCTATTGTAAGAATAAGATGTATTTTAAAAACCTTCGAGATTGATTTTTTTTTTAAAAAAGAGAAACTTTTTTTTTTGGTGACTTGAGAAAACTAAGAGGATGAACGAAGCTTTTAGAATCTCAAATTAGAATTTTATCTGCAAAAATCCCTTCTCCGTATCACAGTTCCCATAAAAAATGTGTCATCATTACTTCTGCCACGTAAATAGTATTTTTTCTTTTTAAAACAAGTAATTTATTCCAATTTATTATAAAGAAACGTGTTGATAGACGTCGTTTTGGTAGAAGAAAATTGCATGATATGATTATAACCACTAAGAGCACTTCTGGACTAATCATAAATAGAAAAGCGCTTTCTATCTGTTCGAAAATCTCATTATTTTTGTTTATCTTCACTGCTTACATGCAACCAATATTGAAAATAGTTATATACAACTGAAAAATTATAATTATTATGTTTTAATATTAATATATTGTTATTACACTGTTTGGAAGTTCCTGATCTGCTAGCCAGTAAATACTATACATTGATATTGAAAAGTTGACATCTTCATCTATGATTAGTTGAATTATGTTTACTTTCACCTAAATTCTTGTGCAGTTCTTATAATCAACATATATTTTGAAAAGGAGAGAGTAACTATTAAGATTCAGTGTAACGAGTATTTAATTAAATCATACTGTAATATTACTTTCCTTATATAAACAGTCAGATATCTTTTCTTGATTTAAACCGAGACGAGAAGATCCCTAATATTATTTAACAAACTGCATGTGACAGTCTATATATTTAAACTTTTTTGGTATTAATTAAATTTGAAAACTATTTTTTATTTAAACAAACAATAAAAACTTTCATGTCCCAATCTTCACAACCATAAATTTTTCTTAGAAATCCTTAATCTCATTCCCTTTCTATTTATTTCATCATGATGAACGAACATCAAAAAAGACTTACACACTTTTCCGATCTAAGAGCCTCAAAATATGTTTGAGACTATCTATTTTTTTTAATCATGCAACGCTACAAGGAGCCCCAACATCATATTTTACGAGGTCGACAACTGGTTCTACCAGACTTCAAAGTTAGTTTTTTAAAATAACCTTCTAATATTATTCATTCTTTCCGATTTTGTATATCGTTTCAAATAATATCACATAATTTTATATTGATAGGGCAACACAGTCCATAGCTTAATTGAGAAGCGTCGGGAGAAACAATTTGAAGAATATTTGAAAGAAGGTACGCATTTCTGCATTAGTAATTTTGAAGTCGAAGAGACTTCTTGGTTAGACAACTTCACAAATATTCCTCTCCGTATATGCCTCACTGAGAAAACAGCTCCAATGTTAACTGATTCACGGCAAGAGTTGTCAGAGTTTTTGTTTACTCCTTATGAAAAAGTTGCAGATGGTTCTGCTTA